>JAODAL010065564.1:0-18177 GCA_025379985.1 Phyllomedusa bahiana
GCCTCTATACACTGCCCCCGTCCCTCCACACTGTGTGTTGTGCCACCTGGGGCCCAAATACTGTTTTGCCACCCCCAGAAGTCATTGTCCCAAAGCCTACCT
The DNA here is from genome assembly GCA_025379985.1 of Phyllomedusa bahiana. Classification (NCBI taxonomy): domain Eukaryota; kingdom Metazoa; phylum Chordata; class Amphibia; order Anura; family Hylidae; genus Phyllomedusa; species Phyllomedusa bahiana. Next base: position 103 of record JAODAL010065564.1, read on the forward strand.
ATACTGCTGCCGCCGTGCCCCGCCAATGGTGATTGTGCCACTGTGTGGCCAATCTGTTTTGCCGCCTCCAGAAATTCATTGTCCCTCCCTGACCTCATACTGTGCCCCCGCCGTGACCTCCCTCTCAGTATGTGCCCCCCTTGTGGCTTCCCTCTTTTTTTGGGCCACCTCTGAATTTTCATTGTCCACGGGGGGCCTGCCCTCATGCTGCTGTGGCTGCCGCCATCAACTCCACATCGTCACTAATGTTGCCCTGGCTTCACTTGTTTTTTTCCAGCTTTCGCTGCCATCCATCGGGCTACATCCCGTTGGGGTTTTTTTTTTTTCATTTTTTCCCCTTTTTAAGTGCCCAGGGAATTTTATATTTGAAGCGATTTAAGAGCGGCGGCAGTCATCTGCGGTCATACTAAAACACAACATTGTATGAAGACCAAAACCAAGCCCCCTCTGATATTTAAGCTGGCACAACTTTCTACAGCACCTTGCAGGCCCCCTGTCCACAAATACTGCTTTTTAACGGATTCGTGCCAAAGTAATTCAGACCGAAATTTATTTTTGTGGGAAAATTTGGGCAAGTCGAATCAATTTTTGAGAAATTTGCCCATCTCGAGTCACATCTGTTCACCTTTCTTGGTTGTATTATGGCTGGTACAACGCAGATATTCATTTGTAGTAGTCCGAATTTGTCACTGTAGCCACTCCCAGTTCCACAAACCACCAAGGATCACCACCAAGGATTGATTGAGGTGCAAAATCAAAAGATAAAGCCACAAAATAGGAATATCCCCCACTGCAAACTTTTATGCAATATAGGGGGATTGGAACTGTGGTTAGGAATAGCTGGTAGATTAGTGTTAGCAAATTATCATCAGGTTTGGCAGAAATAAGGCTAAGAAAGGCACTTGTCTTTGCATGTACATTTCTTTGTTATTGCAAAACTCTGAAGCACTACAGTAAACAAAAAAACATACTATTACAATCATCCACATACAAAAATAAAATACCTTTAAAGGATATATTAAAAAACAGGAACTGAGGAAGTTGGGCACACGTCTCTGCGAAACATGAAGTCCTGTTTTATAATCCATCCTTTTAACTGAATTCTATTTTTGTATTTGGATCACATACAGACTCCATACAACCATTCAAGTAGGATTTTATTTATGAACCCACAAACAGATCATTGGCTCTGTCCAAATTTGTATTTTTGTTTCCATGTTTTGATCAGTGTATGGTTGTCATAATTGTACCTTCTGTAGAAATTAACAGAATCTCTCAAAGGATTATTGTGGGTATTGAAGGTATTGTATGTTCTGACACACTTCTATCATATACAGTTTTCATCTAGTCATCTGAGCTTTAGGAGTTCATCTGTAAAATCAGAACTTCTGGGCTAGCCTTTGTTATCAAATACACAATGGTCAGCACTGGCCCCCCCATAACCCTGTTGCCAGTTGACTAGTTATTCCTCCAGGGACTATGTATGTAAGTATTGGTTAAGATTGGATATAACCATCAGGTATAAAGGTACTAAGATCAGTGTTGACCACTTGTCCTGCTTGCAATATCTCAAGAATTTAAGAATTAACTGTTCACTAACAGCCTAAAATATCCCACCATTTGACTGGTGCCATTGTAATAGAATAATCATTTTTATTCCCTTACCTGTTTTAATCTTTTGGTTGTTTGGTGCACAGTATATGTACAAAGAAAAGAAAGCACGGCAACCAGCGTTTCTGTTTCCGTATGCAAGTAAAAAAAAAATTTCCAACCTTTATTATAGAAAGATTAAAATCCAGAAAATTAAGTCAATGATTCCTCGCTTTCAGTGCCGATGCGTTTCGGAGCCTACAGGACTCCTTATTCATGGCATAGCAAGCCAGCATTTGACAAGGCTTTTTTATGTACAAGTGATACATCATGTGATCAAATCAGATGACCGCATCACATGATATGGATTCTGGTAACACAAACAAGGTAAATAAGATTAAAAACAAGTAACATACTAAAAACATAATGCGATTTCATTAAAAAAGAATCAGTATTGCACATTAAATCATGTCATTTGTTGAACCGCAGGATATCTTGTATTAAGTTTGAATATCCACCAACCCTCCCTTGCAAGGAGCTTGCCTCTGTGGTCCCCCCCCTTGTGGGTCTGGTACTCCTTTCTAATCTTGAAAGTCAAGGGTTTGGGAACGTCACCTGCGTGTAATTTCATGAAAGTGTTTTTGAAACCATGGATACCCCTACACATAAAGGTTTTGTGGTCAGACATATTCTGCGAAGCTACTTTTAGATCCGGCTTGTACATCCTACGTTTTTGAAGTCACATGCTCTGCAAGTAATAAGGTATACTACAAAAAGTGAATTGGGAGTTTAGTTAGGGAATTATATTGAAGGATTCCCTGGTAAACACTAATGTAAATGTTTTGAGATGGTTACATGTTGCAGGCTGTTACAGCGTGTATGTTCCACATATATTACAGCCTTTGTAGACAACCAAGTTTTAAAGAGATTTGTTCCTATCATATTCAAACAAACTATGGTGACAAGATTGAACTAATGTTTTTTCTTCTCCAGATACAAAACGTTTGTTTTTTTCAGATACAATCGGCATATTTTCTTGAGCCATTAACAAAGGAAGATTTTTTTTATTATAGTGCAAATCTCTTTGAATTGAGGACTATACATAGTGGTGAAAGTGACCAAACTTCCTTTTTTATCTTGGGACACTTTATTCTTATCCTTGAACAGATCCTCTCTAGGGATGTAAGAAATTTTCTTGCTGCTTTATTTAGCATCCATTGTTGGATAGCCTCTGGAACCTGGTCTACACTGAACTTCACCTTGAAATATGGGAAAATCTTCAGAACTGGAGCAATTCCTTTTGGTTCTTATAAGTTCCCCAAGGGGCCCCCTCTACAACATGTCTGGGGTGAAATAGACCCTGGCATGTAGGATAGAAAATTTTTTGATGTGGCTTTCCTGAAAGTAAAACCCTATTTTATTCCCTTGCCTGTGAATTGACATCTAAGTAATTAATGCTGTTCTCATGCCACTCCAGGGGAACTTTTAAAATTTATTCATTCCTATTGATATATTCTCCAAACAGATGTGCCTCCTCCTCTGTCCCCCCCCCTCCCCACACCAGGAGCAGGTCGTCTATATAACGACCATACCACCTGATGTGGGGGGAAAAGGGGCAAGAAGTAGTGAATAGATACCCTCTCCTCCCAGGCGACTAATATTTTGGGCGAGGGAAGGAGAAATTGGCCCCATGGAGGCCCCACAACACTGTAGGAAGAATTCCCCATCGAAGGAGAAGTAGTTATGCTTAAGCAAAAATCCACACAGATGATGAAAAAAACAATCAATTGTTCAGACAAAGTACTGAAACGTATTAAAATGTTGTTTTAAAAATTCTACTGCCAGATTATGGGGTATGGACGATATAGTGCGTCAACGTCACATGATAACCAAGAGGGAAGGAGGATCCCATTTGGCCTTCGAAAAGCATTAGCTACCCAGACTTTTTGTATCCCCAATGTTAACCGGATATTCCTAAAATAAGGTTGTAGTTAGGATTCAAGCCAGGATCCTAATGTTCACCTACTTTATCCTATACCCGCCACTATCGGACGGAGAGGAGGGGGGGAATACATTCTTGTGTAACTTTGGAAATGAGTGGAAGATTGGAACAATTGGATGCTCTACAAACAACTTCTCTGCTAACTGTATAGAGATGGCCCACATAGCTACACCCTCGTCTAAAATGGCTTTTAACTTCTGTTGGAAAATTGGAGTGGGATCAGATAAAAAGGGTCTAAACGTTGTTTTTATCTTCCAAAATAATTTTATTTAATTACAGAAAACGCTGGTTGCCGTGCTTTCTTTTCTGGATTCACTTACTAGGGATCTCCTACCTTATCGGGCATTGCTGGCCGTAATTTACAAACCAGGTGAGCTGACTTCAGAATTTTTTCGCTTTTGTTGATCTATGTCTGTGGTGAAAAAAGTCGTGCTCCCAGTTTAACATAACTGATATACTATATGTCTTGGACTTTGTATGAATACTATATTTAATAGGACTTTATTTTTATTGAAAACAAAAAATTTCCCCCCCTTTTTCACACAATTTAAAACCCAGGGTATGTCTGCATTATTGCCGGCTAGACGCCAAAGAGCCGCACATTTTTTTCCGTCGGGCACCGGGGAAAACATCAGGATGATTTTAACATAAAATTTAAAAGGGGAAAAAAAATTCAAAAGAAAATTAATTTTGGGGGGACCAAAAAACCTGGGAAACATACATTAAATCGAAAGATTCCTAAGGGTTTAAAAATTAAAAAAGTTTCCCAAAAAACATTCAATTAAGATTTTATGGGGCAAGTGGGGCCAGTCTTAATGAATGCTCTTTAGGCCCTCACAAATTTATAGCACGAAGAAACCACCGATTATAAATTTGGAGAAAAACACAATTAAAGACGTTACTACAAAAGAAACGTCCCCCACTTATAAAAATCCACATGATAAAATGATGGACAACCTACGGAAATTGGAAGATCATATTGTAACATATAAGAGCAAGAAATTCTCAAGGGATACTGCGGACTATGAAAAAAATGTGTAACTATGGAAACAGAAAAGGGAAATTTTAAATCCTATTGAAAAAAAGAATACTAAAAAGTCATCTAAACCCGGGCCAAATGAGTATTTTTTCCCCCTTTGGGCACATCAAAATGTTAGGGACAGACCACTTTAGAAGAAGTTTTAAACATCGGTCTGGAAAAAACAAAATTTCCAAAAAAAAACAAAACAAAAAAACCAAGTCCAATGCGCACCAAACCCAAAAAAAGCGGGGAGGGGGGAAGAAAACATAAAAATACAAAACCACCGGAACGACGGAGATATTTGATAATCCCGGAAATTTATGATTATATTTTAAATATACTCAATTTTCCTTCTCTTAAAGGGCTAAGTTTGTTTTCCAGAAAAAACTGCTTAAAAAAAACTATCCTCGATTTAAATTCTTGCAAAACACCAACTTTGAAATACCACTTCTTATAAGAAACGAAAATCGAAGGGAATTTGATTCCTTGAGAAAGGGCTGATTATAAACACAAAATGAAGGACTTTCAGAATACATCTCTTTTGAGGGAAAAATTTGTTTTTACAAATTTGAGGACACTAAGTATTTTTGTCACAACAATTTGGGGACGGGGTCGACTAGTTTAAGAAAAAAAGAGGGGTTTTATCCATCCAATCTAGACCCCAGGGACTGGATTTATTTCAGGCTCGTAGAAGGGGTCTTTTAAATCTACAAAAAATGCCCCCCTGTAGATAAAAAAGAAACAAGAATAAAAGGGAAAAGGGTAAAGCCCTATTAGAACTCTGCAATAATTCTGACCTTCTAGTTAGACCCAAAAGACAAAGGGGGCTATAGTCCTTATGAAAGCGGGACTATACAAAAATTAAAATAAAATTATTTTGGAAGATAAAACAACGTATAGACCTCTTCTATCTGATCCCACTCCAATTTTCCAACAGAAGTTAAAAGCCATTTTAGACGAGGGTGTAGCTATGGGGGCCATCTCTATACAGTTAGCAGAGAAGTTGTTTGTAGAGCATCCAATTGTTCCAATCTTCCACTCATTTCCAAAGTTACACAAGAATGTATTCCCCCCTCCTCTCCATCCGATAGTGGTGGGTATAGGATCAGTAGGTGAAACATTAGGATCCTGGCTTGACTTCATACTACAACCTTTAGTTAGGAATATCCCGGGTTACATTAGGGATACAAAAAGTCTAGTAGCTATGCTATCGAAGGCCAAATGGGATCCTCCTTCCTCTTGGTTATCATGTGACGTGACTGCACTATATCCGTCCATACCCCATAATCTGGCAGTAGAATTTTTAAAACAACATCTTATATGTTTCAGTACTTTGTCTGAACAATTGATTGATTTTCTCATCATCTGTGTAGATTTTCTGTTGTGGGGCCTCCATGGGGGCCAAATTCTCTCCTTCCCTCGCCAACATATTTATGTCGGCCTGGGAGGAGAGATATCTATTCACTACTTCTTGCCCCTTTTCCCCCTACATCAGGTGGTATGGTCGTTATATAGATGACCTGCTCCTGGTGTGGAGGGGGACGGAGGAGGAGGCACATCTGTTTGGAGAATATATCAATAGGAATGACATGAATTTAAAGTTCACCCTGGAGTGGCATGAGAACAGCATTAATTACTTAGATGTCAATCTCACAGGCAAGGGAAATAAAATAGAGGTTTTACCATACAGGAAAGCCACATCAAGAAATTCTATCCTACATGCCAGGTCTAGTCACCCCAGACATGTTGTAGAAGGGGTCCCGTTTGGGGAACTTATAAGAACCAAAAGGAATTGCTCCAGTTCTGAAGATTTTCCCATATTTCAAGGTGAAGTTCAGTGTAGACCACGTTCCAGAGGCTATCCACAATGGATGCTAAATAAAGCAGCAAAGAAAATTTCTTACATCCCTAGAGAGGATCTGTTGAAGGATAAGAATAAAGTGCCCCAAGATAAAAAAGGAAGTTTGGTCACTTTCACCACTACGTATAGTCCTCAATTCAAAGAGATTTGCACTATAATAAAAAAAATCTTCCTTTGTTAATGGCTCAAGAAAATATGCGCAGAATTGTATCTGAAAACAACAAACGTTGTGTAACTAGGAGAGGACAAACATTACGTTCAATCTTGTAACCTATTTTGTTTGAATATGATTTGAACAAATCTCATAAAACTTGGTTGTCTACAAAGGCATGTATATATGTGGACATACACGCTGTACAGCCTGCAAACATGTAACCATCTCAAAAACATTTACATCTAGTGTTACCAGGGAATCCTTCAATATGACTTCCTACATAAACTGCAATACACATTTTGTAGTATACCTTATTACTTGCAGAGCATGCGACTTACAATACGTAGGATGTACAAGCACGGCTCTAAAAGTACGCATTCGCAGACATATGTCTAACACACACAAACCTTTATGTGTAGGGGTAGCCATGGTTTCAAAACACTTTCATGAAATACACGCAGGTGACGTTACCAACCTTGACTTTCAAGGTATGGAAAGGGTTACCAGACCCACAAGGGGCGGAGACCACAGAGGCAAGCTCCTTGCAAGGGAGGGTTGGTGGATATTCAAACTTAATACAAGATATCCTGACGGTCTCAACAAACGACATGATTTAATGTGCCAATACTGATTCTTTTTCAATTAAATCGCATTATTGTTTTTTGTATTTGTTTCTTGTTTTTAATCTTTTTTACCTTTTTTGTGTTACCAGAATCCATATCATGTGATGCGGTCATCTGATTTGATCACATGATGTATCATTTGTACATAAAAAAGCCTTGTCAAATGCTGGCTTGCTATGCCATGAATAAGGAGTCCTGTAGGCTCCGAAACGCGTCGGCTCTGATGCGAGGAATCATTGACTAATATGTCTGGATTTTAATCTTTCTATAATAAAGGTTGGAACATTTTTTTTTACTTGCATACGGAAACAGAAACGCTGGTTGCCGTGCTTTCTTTTCTGGATTCACTTACTAGGGATCTCCTACCTTATCGGGCGTTGCTGGCCATAATTTACAAACCAGGTGAGCTGACTTCAGAATTTTTTCGCTTTTGTTGATCACAGTATATGTACAAATCGACATGGCAGCATGACTTAAAACATAACAACTACAGTTAGAAAAACAACCTCTAGTTGGATCTTCTTAATAATATGTTTTTGCTTATCAATAAATACTCTCAATACTGCTACCTTTTGACATGATGATAAATCATTTATTTTTTGAACAGCACAGGTGGCCAGAAAATGTGATTTCCATGCATGAAATCCATGAATCCTTAACAGCTGCACAGCTTTATTTACACAGGGAAAAGTCAGCTATCAGGTGAGCAAGGCTTTGTTCTCATCAAAAATAAGCTCAACGCTGCATGTGTACTATAGGTTATAAAAAAAGCAAATGTAACCTCGTTAGGACTACGTTTGGTTTGATTTATGTTAAAATGTTTTATTTCTGGGACAAAAGAGTGTAGTCTACACTATACTGTAACACAGACAGAATATTGAAAGGTGTAAAACAGACCAAAAATTTAAAGGAGACCACATTTGGTCTAAAATAGACTATGGTTATACCATGAGTATGCAAAAGTATTCATCTAAAAAAATGGCTACTATTCATTCATATAAGTATAGTGTAGGCTTTATTTCTGATGTGAACTCAGCCTTATTTTCCAGATTACTTGCTTTTCTTTTCTTTTTTTTGCATATATTTATGGTTATTCCCCTCTTCTTTAAAATCTTTACTGGTTGCCCTTCAAAACAGATTGTGATTTTTTTAAAACATGTTCAATAAGTACATTTTATTATTTTGATTATCATTTTAATAGTATACTTGGCACTTTTACTTCAAGGGTGGAAATGCTACCTGCAGGTCCTGTATTGATAATCTGGGGCTCAAAGATTCTCCTTTCATGATCTTGTGTCCTGCCTCAAGCTGAACTTGTAGTGATGGCTTTGACTTGGCAAGTTGTCAGCGTTGACAATATTGCAAACTGTGAAATTGTTGATGTTCAACGGAAATGCATATTCATCTTCTTGCTGTGTTTTAGTATGACACACACATGACAGCCGCCGCTATTAGAATCGTTTCACGCTAAAATTCCCTGGGCACTTACAGGGGCAAAACTGGCCAAAAAACTGAAGTGAGAATGCAGCCTGATAAAGTCATGGCAGCGCCAGCTGGAAAAGAACAAGCTGAGGGCTAAGATCCTACCATAGCGTCAAACAACACAGTAGTAGGTTACTGGAGCCGGCACAGGTCTCAGCACAGTAAGGGGACGTCACAGCAGGGGTCACTCCATGAGGCCAGACCTTTAAACCGTCACAGAATATGACAGAAACTGTTATGTTAAACGCTGATACATGTAGAGGCCCCCCCGAATGAGTGGAGATGGTGACGGCATTAATTTTGCATTGATGTCTCTGATCATTTTGCCCTTCCTTTCATCCGTTAGTGTCCGCTTTCAATCGGTCAATAATCCATCAGTATTGCTAAGGCCAAAAACAAACCGGAGTTGATCCAAAACAGAGAGGCCCAGGAAATGGGATATTTTGCATGTCTTATGTGTTCTATATCCACTCCTGCTTTTGGCTAGACAACCCTGATCCTTCCCATTCCTTCTAAACAGGTGAAAAAAAGGGGAAAACCAAACATAGTGGCAATGTCATAGAGTGGTAGGGTGGAAACAGAATTAGGAAACCACAGGCGTTACACTGAGACAGCGGTCACTTGGCAGCAGCATGGTAGGCCACAGAGTTGCACAATGACAAATTCTGGAGGTGGCAGCAAACTCAGGAATCCATAAAGTGGCACAATGACACAGTGTGGAGATGATGTCATCAACAGCAGCAGCATGAGGTCAGAGAGTGGCACAGTGACAAATTCTCGAGGTGGCAAAAACAGGAGTAGGCCACAGAGTGGCACAATGACAGAGTGGGGGGAGGGTTTCCGGGGAAGCGCCACAGCAGGGAGCAGGTGGGGCAGATGTGGAAAAAATGACATTCCTGATGGTGGTCAAAAACAGGGGTACAGAAAAAGAGTGGCACAAAAGACCAAGGGGTGGAGGTATGGCAGGGGCAACACATGAGGTTTAGGAGAGTTTGGACAAGGGGCATGGTGTGGGAGGGGGACCCGCATCCCGCAATCGCAGCAGCAGAGGTCAAAAGAGTGGCACAAAAGACGAGGTGGGGGCAGGCAAACCCGCAACAGCAGTACAGCATGAGGTCAAAAGATTTGGGACAATTTACAAAGGCGGAAAGGGCCAGGCAAACAGCAAAAAGCAAAAAGCAAACAGCATAAGGCAACCGTTGGGAAAAAATTAACAGTGTGGAGGAGGGGGCAATTTTCCAGTCCCCGGTAAAGATGGGTTTGGCAATGGAGAAAACTGGCAGCAGATGTTGGGGGATCCCGGCGGGTGGCGGCATCAGAATAGTTTGAGGCAGGGGAGTTTGAACCCAGACTCATTTCTCAAAAGTTTTTGGGGGGGGCGTTTAAGGCTGATGTAATCTGACGCCTTGGGATTGGTGTTAAAAAAAACCCGGCTGATCCACCCCCGATTCAAAAATTTGGGCCAAAAAACGCCCTTCCAAAATTTTCCCGGGGTACAAGAGGTTTTCCCTTTGGGGGAAGGGGTGGCCCCCCCCCGCCGCACTGAAAACCCCCCTCTGGAAGCCACACTTTCCGGAACCGGGGGGAGGAACAGCTTCTCCCTGCAAAAATCGGGAAGTTGCGGCTAAAAAAACCCGTTTGGGGGGTGCCCAGTTGTTCCCCCATCTTCTAACTGGGGGGGCAAGTGCTGGGCTAAATAGGGGCCCCACTTTTTTTTTGGTTCAGGTTTTCTGCTCAAGAAACCCGCTGTGCTGCTGGCGGGTGGGCCCCCCTCACAAGGCCGGGGGAAGGGAAGCTGTCTTTAACGACTCCCGATTTAGATTGCTGGTGATTGGGGGCTGGTAATGCTCCTAACCCCCCCCCCTACCCACGCAGCCGCGGAGTGGGCGGGGAGGCTAGGGGAACCCCCAGTTTTTGACCTGTCAGAGGATTGGGCGAGCCGCACTTTGGGAGCGGCCAACAAAATACGGGGGGATTCTCTATAGTATTTGGGGTTTTTTTCCCTCCCCCTTTGCAGCTGGGAAAAAAAGGGCCCCCTTTGGACCCCATCGCGAGGGTCCAAAAAGGGGGAGAGCCCGGGGTTCCAAAAACCCCTGGCCGAAACTAACTATTTGGCTGGGCCCCTAGCCCGGGAAAACAGATGCTGGGGGGCCAACTGGGAAAAGTGATCTGGGATTCCCTCCTTCATCCCCCCTGTATAAATGCCACAGTGCCCTTTCGTTCATTTGCCTCGTCTTTCCTAACTCCATGGTTTCCTCCTCCACTGCTCCCGCTCCTCCGTCCTATCCCCCTGGGTTTGAAAAACCACCAAATTTTACCAGACAATTTTGTGCTCCAAGTCCGCCTTTCCCCCCTTCTCCAGTTCCCGTCCCCACCGGGACTCATGTTTTGGGCCCCTAGATGTATCCCCCTGTGTCCAGTCCCTGGGCCCGTTTTATTTTTTAGCATTTTGTTCCAGGAATGAAGCAGTGGAAAAAACGTTATTCATCCCTTAGTCCGGGGAGAAAAAATTGCGCCCCCCCAAAATGGTCAGGAAACGGCAGGTGTACGAGGGAGTCCCAGGGGTGACATAAAAGACACAGGGGAGTAGTATTTGGGCCCCCTGGTATAAAAAAAAAAATCGTTAATGGCCTTTTTTGTTATCAGTGGTCCAAATGTAAAAGGGGAAATTCCAAGGGTGGAAACACGCAACAGAGTGCTTTGGGGGGAGGCTTTTGCCGTGCAATGAGGAGGGGGTGCTGGTTTTGTAGGAATGGATGAAGTGCATCACATTTCCTGGCCATTTTCAGAATCTTCTGAAGCGGTGGAAGCTTAGGAACCTTTTCACAACCAGTTAAAACATGTGGCCATGAGGGCACAGGCCCAGCCTCCTCGGTAGCATGGACCCCTTTTCCCTCCCTTTGTCCGTACCAGGGTTCCCAAATTGCAGTTGGTGCAGAGAAACCCAAACCATGATTTTCTTGCTGCATGTGGGGGAGCAGTTTCCCCTGTGGACTTCGCTCGCCGAGGAAGAAAGGGTGTAAACTGCATGACCGCTGTGCCCACACAGTGGTAGATGGAGCAGCCTTGTGGGGCGAATGGGGGAGGAGGAGGAGGGGGGCTTTTTGGGCAGGGCTCAGTTTAAAAACGTGGAGGAGAAGCGGCGTTCCCCCGTAAGTTTTGGTGTGCCTGGGAGGAAAATCATTCACCCGTGGGGCCGTAAATGACTTTATGGCCCCGACCGTAGTTCGCTCAGTGTCCCCCGGGGCCTGACCTTTGGAAAAAACCGACAAGTCAAGGGGCGGCCCACTTTCTGTTTACTATTTATGAAGTGTGGTACTGCCTTTTGGAAAAGAAATTACGCTTGGAACTCCCACCCCCGGTCGGCACGGAAATTTAAATTCTCTGAACGGGGAGAGTCCACAATTTGGAAAGGGAGGGACTGCAGTACCAAACAAACTTTTAAGGAAACCGGTCAGCTTTGCACCTTTGGATGATTGGCGCTATGTTGTCTCTTTTTCAAAGCCCCCGTTGAACGCTGCTGGCCCCATGAGTGCGAGGAGCGGGGCATTGGAGGGAGATGATGGCAAAGGAAAAAGCTCCCCCTTTCAGAGGGGTGGAGCCCTTTATGGTGCAATGGCATGGTGCCCCTGGGCCTGTGCTGAGGTGGACCACCACATCTGAGCCATGTTTTCCAGGCCATGGGGTGCGTGCCTTGTTGACGCAGGGCGTGGTCCCAACGTTTGTTTCCTGGCCCCGCTTCCTTTTGCCCACAGTTCTAAATTCCCTATTGGGTCCTCGGGGTTTGCAAAAAAACTGCACCCGCATAACAGTTTCTACCGCTGCTGCCTCGCGAGCCCCCTACTTTACTTTCTTGGGGCCCAGAAGCGGGATTTTGTACCCCGTGGCCATTTGGCTCCCAATCGACTGTACCCCGCGATCACGGCCACTCTACCACTTGTGAGCGGGTTGCGCACAAATGAGCCCCCCTTTTCCCCGACAATGAGAAGCCCTTTTCAGGGTTCCAAATGCGGTCGGTACTTTTTATTGATTATTTTTTTGATCTTTACTGCTGTCCTCCCCAAGGTCTTGCTATGCAGAGGCTGACCCTCAAAAAGCCTCCCCTCCACCCTTTCCCCACTTATTTTTTTGCCTTTTCAAGAAGCAGGGGGGTATTTTTTCCCCTTTTTTCGCTGCAAGTAGCTGTGACTGTCCCCCAAATTGTTTCCTGCTGTTTTAGTGGGGCTGAGCCCGACAAATTTTTTAGTCTCTGGGGAGGGGAAATGGATGGGGCAGAGGCGGGGGTTAGGGCAGGGGAGGGGCCCCTGACCCCTCCCCCCATGCCAACTAAGGGTTTTTGTTGACGTTCCACTGACTCTTGGTGGGGTTGTCAGATGTAAATTGGGGGGGAAGAGGGTGATAAAAACCCAAACAAGAACCCTTGGGTTTCTGTCAACAATTAAAGGCCTCTAAAGACACTTTTCGCCTGGCCCTCACCGAGTGACATGGGATGTCCTCTTATGTACTGTGCCCCGGCCCGTAGGGGAAAAGTTGTGGCCACTGCCCCTGCATGTGAAGATCCTGGGCCCCCCTCTTTTTCTGGGAATTTTGTTTGTTCTAAAAAGTAAGGGGTCTGTTAAGAAGATATCTGTATATGATATATACAAAACCCCGTAATTTTTTTTTTTATCCAAATGAACCCCGTAAAAAGGGTTGGGGAACCCCTTTGGAAAATAAATTGCGCAAAAGAAAAAGAGCAGGGAAAAATTAACTGGGGAGGGGAAGTGTTTTAAAACGCTGTTTCTTTTTTTTGACTACCAAAAAACAGAAAAGCTTAATTAACCCCTTTTTAAAATAAATTATGTAAAGGACCCCCTGTCTTCTTTTGGATTGAAAAAACCCTTTTTTTCTGAACAAAAGCACAAAACGCTTAAATTTAACCCTTTGGGAAAAAAATTGCGGGAAAGAAAAACAGCCCAAAAAATTTTGGTTGTGGGGTTTTAAATCGCTGTTTTATTTTAAATGAAAATTTCAAAACAGAAACAGCTTAATTTTAACCCTTTAGAAAATAAAATTTTGCTAAAAGGACAAATTTTCTTCTTTTGGGTTGAAAAAAAACCGTTTTCTTTTACGGCCCACAAAACAGAAAAAAAGCTTAAAAACCTTTGGATTTTAAATTTTTTGCTGCAGGAAAAATTTCTTCTTTGGCATTGAAAAACAGTTTCTTTTACTGACTACAAAAGCAGAAACACGCTTAGTTAACCTCCGGATATAAATTACGCTACAGGAAAAATTTATTCTTTGGCATTAGTACAATGCTAAGGAGGAAAGACATAAGCAATGATGTTTTACATTTACATTTCCAAACAATGTAGGTTTATCATTCTACAGTGAGAAGGATTATTAATTACAAGTAGAAAATATTCAAAACATCTTCCTAGGAAGGTGCATTCTAACAAATTTAAACTTCAGTTCAGACTAAGCAATGCTCAGAGTAATCGCAAAATACCTCAAAGATTCATCTCAACAGGCATCAGTAAGCATGTTTAATGTTCATGTTTATGGCAGTAAGATTTAAAAAATCTGAGAAAGTATGGTTTGTTTGAATGGCTGTCAGGTTGTCTATTTTTTCTATGAAGAACAAGACAGTGCAGCTTAAAGGGGTTTTGCCAAGAAGTGACTTCCTTACCTCTTAATCTGCTCAGAAGAGAGACTATAAACAAAGCACAAAGCCTCACAGGGGGAGAGAGAGGGGGGCTGAGAACACAGCCAAGAAGCAGGGAGCGTGTGCAATGTTCACTGAAATAATTTAATTACAACCAGTGGATTCTATATACAAAAGACACAGGGTTGATTCACTGCTTTTTCTCAACAGTCCCTTGTCAGCTCCTTCAAGTTCCCTGTCATCAGATAAGAAGTGCAGACAAGGTAAGCACGGCCAGATCAGCTCCTGTCAGCTGCTGGTCGTGTCTAATGTAAACTTTTAAGTAACCAAGGGCATGTAAGAAAGGCTGCAGCTCTCAGAGGCTTCACTTTTTGTAATCACATATATCTAGAAGCTATTAAATACCCATTTTGGAGGATCCCACGTCAACATTACATCATGGCAAAACCCCTTTAAGTTTTCAAAGTTGCATCTGAGGAAACCCCAAGTAGTCCAAAATTATGTATTTTGGACCATTGAGCTGATGCCTCACAGCAGCACTCTTGGAAAAAAAATTAAAACAATATATTATCACAAACACCTCATACCTACTGTCAAGAATAGTGATGCAGGGGTGATGAGTTGTGCCACAGGACCTGGACATCTTACAGTCATGAACTCTCCTGTATACCAAAGTCTTCAGTCAAATATGAGACCATGTATCCAACAGCTAAAGTTTAGCTGGAACTGGGTCATGCAACCAGACAATGATCCCAGGCACACCAGCAACCCTACAACAAAATGGCTAAAAAAAAATAAAAAATCAAATTCAAATAAACAAAATCAATTGAAACATTTAAAATGCTATAGTGGGAACCTAAGAGAGTTGTGCATAAATTAATGCCTACCAACAACAATGAACTGAAGGAACAATGTAAAGAAGAGTGGACCAACATTTTTTCATAACAATGTGAGGGACTGATAAGTTATAGCTTCTAATGTTGGCTCTACAAGCTGTTCATTTCTGGTGTGTCAGTTTTTCACACATGGCTTTTCCATTTTAGCTCTGTTTTTGCTAAATAAATAAACAATGGCACAGTGGAATCTCTTAATGGTTGTTGTTCATGTGAGGATGTATTTACCTAATATTATGACTAGAGATGGGCGAATTTCTCAAAAATTCGATTCGGCCATTTCGCCGAATTTTCCGACAAAATTCGTTTCGTTCCGAATTACTTCGGCACGAATCACGTTAAAAAGCAGCCATTTCCAGGCTGCACAGAGCCTGCAGGGTGCTGTAGAATGTTGTGCCATGCTTAAATATGCAGAGGGAGCTTGGTTTGGTCTTCATACAATGTTGTGTTTTAGTATGACACGCAGATGACTGCCGCCGCTTTTAGAATCGCTTCACTATAAAATTCCCTGGGCACTTAAGAGGGCAAAACTGACCAAAAAACTGAAGCGGGAATGTAGCCTGACGAAGTCATGCCAGCGATAGCTGGAAAAAAGCAAGCTGAGAGCTCAGGTGGCAACATTAGTGACAGAGTGTGGAGGTGACGGCGGCAGCCACAGCAGTATGAGGTCAGGCAGTGGCACAATGACATTCTGGAGGTGGCAAAACACGAGGAAGCCACAGAGTGGCACAATGACTGAGAGCGGAGGTCACGGCGGCAGCAGTATGAGGTGCAGGCAGTGGCCAATGACATTCTGGAGGCGGCAAAACAGTATTAGGCCACAGAGTGGCACAATCACACAGTGTGGAGGTCAGCGGCGGCAACATATGAATCAGGCATGGCAACTGACATTCCCGGAGGGGGTTTAAAAAATTAAATTTGGGCCCCGAGTGGGGACAATCACCCAGTGGGGTAGGTCCCCGGGGGCAGCAGAATGAATCAGGGAGTGGCACAATGACATTCTGGGGGCGGGAAAACAGTATTAAAGGCCCCAGAGTGGCACGATCACACGTGGGGGGGTCCCCGGCGGCCCGATTAAAAAAAGGTCAGGCAGTGGCACAATGACATTCCCGGAGCGGGAAAACAAATATTAGGCCCCAGAGGGCACAATGAACAGTGTGGGGGCCCCGACAGCGCAGCAAAAATCAGGGGAGTGGGGACAATGGGCATTTCCCGGGGGCGGCAAAACTTAATTTGGGCCCAAAAGAGTTGGGACAATCACACAGTGTGGATTCACGACAGCAGCAGCATGAGTTTAAAAAGGCGTGGCACAATGACATTCTGGAGGGGGAAAAACCAGGAGGAAGGGCACAATGACGAGAGCGGGGGGTCAGGGGCGGCAGCAGCATGAGTCGGGGGAAAGTGGCAAAAGAGCACGGGTGTGGGGAGGTAAAGGGCAACAGCAACAGCAGAAACAGCAAAAGGGGTCAAAAGAGGGCACAATGACAGATTTTTTAGGTGGGGGGCAATACCTGTTCATCTTGACAAAGGTCGTCGTTTCCATTTCCCGGGGAACGGGGGTTTTCCCTTTTTGGGGGGTAACAATGGCCCCCCTGCACAAAACACCCGCCCCGTTTCCCCAACACTACGGGCGGGGGCAAGCCTTCCCATTTGAAACCTTCCCGGCAAGTTCCCGGGCCCACATCCATTTGGGGCTGCCCAGGATCCAGCAGGATAAACGAATGGGGTTTGGCAGAGTGTTTGCCCCAAAAAGGCCACCCTTTTGGGGTTCGGGACTGCTGCAGGCCCCTGCGGCGCTCCCTGCTGGCGCCTGCCTCCTCACAAAGGGGGGGAAAAGGAAGCTGCTCATCATGACTCCAGACTTGGGGTTTTACTACGGATGGAGCTGTACGGGCCCCAACCCCCCCCCCCCCCCCTTCCCCCACAGCCGTGGCAGTAGAAAACGGGAGCCTGAGGAATCCCCCCGGTCAGACCTGTCAAGGAGGGACGATGCCCCAAAATAGGGAGCAGCCAACTGATTTCGGAGATTTCCCCATAGTATTTTTGGGGTTTGTCCCTTTCCCCTCCAAAACTGGGGAAAAAACTCCCATTTTGGACCGGTAGCGAAAGGGGCCCAAAAGGGTGGAGAGCCAGAAGTCATCCCTCTTCGGGGGGCTTTACTATTCACTGTCATAGCCAGGGAAATAAGCAAGCCCGTTGGGGGTCTCAAAAAGTTTACTCCTTTGGGGGCCCCCCGCCTCCCCTTTCCACTTAAACTGTCACGGTGGTTTGGGGGCATCTGCCTTTATCTTTCCCCATCCCCCACCACCTCCCCAGCTGCGGCCCCGCTCCCCTCTCTTGTCACCGGGTAGCAAATCCACCCCATTCACCAGACAAAAGGGGTTCTGCTCCTTTTTCCTCCTCCTCCCGGGGGATTTTAGTCCCCCCCTACTCATTGGCCACGAAAAAAATGAAAGGGGCCCCGTCTCCAGCCCCCCCCCCCAGACAGATTTTTTCCAGCCCTCGTTCCAGACAGAACCGGGAAGGAAAGTTATTTTCATTCCCCCAGTCCTTGGGGACTGACAAAAAACGTTTGCCGTTTCCTCGAATGGCCTTCCAACCCAAAAGGGGGGGTGTCACGCAGAGCTGCCACTGGCCCGACTTTAAAGTTACAAAAGGGGGTATTTTGTCGGGCCCGGATCATCAAAAAAAACGTTAAAGGGGCCCTTTCTCTGGGGGATAAAATTTTGGGGCCAACATGGCAGGGTGGGAATTTCCGCGGGTTTAAAAATCGCATACAGAGTGTGTTGGGGAGGGCCCTTTTTT
>JAODAL010065565.1:0-18175 GCA_025379985.1 Phyllomedusa bahiana
TCCCTATTCATATTTTATTGAGCAATTTTGAAATAAACTTGTGAAAGTTATTTAAGTGTGTTTTTCTACATGACGTTAATATGTATATTTTTAACGTCATGCGTTCTAGGGTTAATGCGAGGATCTTGTTGGTGGAAATGGAGCATCCAAGCACTCCTGTGAGAGATGGAGCCTTGATTTCCCAAGCCTCTGGGTCGAGGGGCCACTAGCAAACTGATCTTCCTCATCTTCCTCCTCTGCCTCAAATTCACGCCAAACTCTTTCCAAGGCAGGGACGTAGGTAACGTCTGTGTCTAGGAATACCTCCTCCTTCTCCTCCGCTTCCTTCGGCACAGCTTCAACCACCCTGACTTCCCTCAGAATGATGCACCCTGAAAGCTGAGGCGCCACCTTCACTAGCCCTGGACCACAAACCCACTGCCTAATGAAGACCGGTAAAATTGTGAAACTGTCGGGCCTTGTGGATTCGACGGAGAGAAAGGCTCCGTGTCCGCATCTGTGTCCGTCTCCTCCTCCGTCGCTGGCGAGACCTAATGTTTCAGAGTGTCCAACGATTGTTCCAGAACTAAGATCACCACAATGGTAAATGCTGGACACGGACATTGTCTGCACTGACCATTTTAGTGGCTTCTTCAAAACTGGCAAGGATGGTGCAGAGCTCTTTCACCTGCCTCCACTTTCAGTGGCTCAACACCCCGAGGTCCGCACCACTGCTTGTCAGGCCGTTTGTCACTTCGTACTGCGTAATGGCAGTCCAGACCCGGGTAGCGCTTTAGAAATTTCTGGACGACAAGGTTCATGACATGTGCCAGGCAAGGGATGTGATCCAGCCTACCGATCTTAAGGGCGTTATCACACACCACCTTGCCTGGCACAAGGTTCTTGGCACCCAGCCAGCACTCGATCTCGTTGCGGAGAGCCGTCCACAGCTCCTGACCTGTGTGTTGACGGTCTCCAAGACAGATTAATTTCAACATGGCCTGGTTTCTCTGGGCCGTGATGCACAGAGGACCTTGGGGGAAAGAGCCCTGCACCATCCCTGGGGTTTGAAGAGCGTGCGCTGAGCCTGAGAGCCACCGTCACCACCAGAGACATCCACCCAGCTCACCCAGTGAGCTGTCACAGAGACATAGCGGCCTTGGCCGTGCTTACTAGTCCGTGTGTCGGTGGTCAGATGGACTTTTTTTGACACAGATGAAGACAACGCGCTTGAAATTTTAAATGACACGTGGCTGGCCAGGGCAGGGATTTTCTGGTATTGGGGGCAGGCAAGGGCCATGATGTGGCGGAACCCATCTGTGTCCACCAGACGGAAAGGCAACATTTCCAAGGCCAAAAGCCTGGCAATGCCGACATTCAGGCTGCTCCCAAACCTGGAAGACAGAAGGCTGGCTGCTAGACTGGCCGCTGTACGGCGTGCAGGTTGTCAAACTGGTGGAAGGACAAGAGGTTGGATGGGTCTCTGGTGGTGCTGGTGTAATGGGGCGATGGTAGAGGCTGAACGGAGGTGATCCCTGAT
This sequence comes from Phyllomedusa bahiana, assembly GCA_025379985.1. NCBI lineage: Eukaryota > Metazoa > Chordata > Amphibia > Anura > Hylidae > Phyllomedusa > Phyllomedusa bahiana. The sequence continues at coordinate 1,520 of JAODAL010065565.1, forward strand.
CAGGGACTCTGAGAGTGGGCAGTGAGGAACACTTGGTGGTGGCAGAGGAGGCGGAGACAGAGGGTGTGACAGTGGTTGGAAACCCGGCATCGGTGTGGCCTTTTTTGGCCAAGTGTTGCCTCCATTTCAACTCATGCATTCGCTGCATGTGACTAGACATGTTGGTGGTGTTTAAACACCTAAGATCCTTGCCTCTACTGATTCGTTTATGGCAAAGGTGGCATATGACATCGCTGGGTGAATCAGAGGCTTGCTCAAAGAAGGCCCAGGCTTGAGAGGTCCTGGACCTTTTTGATGGCGATAAGCGAGGAGTGGGGATTCCGCTGCCCGTGGCGGCGGAATCATACAGCGGACTTCTGCGAACCGCCCTCCCCCTTTTTTTGAGTCGGGACCCATACTGACACTACCCCATCGTCTTCCTCCTCGTCCAGTGATGAAGCGCTTGCAAGCAAATTCTGCGGAAAAGACCAGGATGGATCCGCAATGCCGTCATCATCATCATCAACAAGGGTGACTTGGTCGTCCTGACATTCTGCATCCAGGAGCTGCGGGCTACAAGCAAGAGGCACTGCAAGGTGTTGCCGACCGCCCGGGATTTTGCCGATTGACCGGCTTCCTTCTCCTCCGCCTCCTGATGGCATCAGTAACTGGCCGTCAGAGCAGACAACATCATCCTCTTTGGCCTCTTGATCTTTTAACATGCCTTCTGACCCCAACCGTATTTTGTCATCAAAGAGATCTTCAGAAAATGGATTATCCACAGTGGTGGGTACAAGAGTTGACATTTGGGTTGCCTTCGCTTCATTTTGGACGGATGCTGATGATGCTGATGACGACATTTGTGGCCGGGACTGGGAGGACGAGGAGGTAAGACTGCTGGATGCAGGTTGCATTAACCACTGAAGAACAGACTGGCGACGCTGTTCGTTACTGAGATTCACAGGGCACCAACCCAGCGATGACAGGCCTGACGATCCTGCAACCGACGATCCGCTGGCATGCGTGTTGTCGCCAGCACTGGAAGGAGCACCTTCTCTCGTACCTCTACCTCCCTGTCCTACCCCCCTCTTTGCTCGTTTACCACCTGCATTTCGCTCCATGTTCAGAAAGATAAAAATTTGAGAAGGTATGGAAGAGTTTTGGAAAGTCTCTTATTAAAAGATGGCAAATCACAGCTATTCTTAAATCCCTCTAATTTCCTACAGCCAACTAGGATTAGAAACTGAAATGTTTCTTGCGAATACCTGTGAAATGCGGTCTGGTGGAAGAACCGTAAGACAAAATCAACAGTGTTCTTCTTTCCGTCCCAGGGATTTACAAATGCCCAGTAGGACTAGGAATTGATAGTTTTCAACAAAATATCATACAAGTGTGCTATCTGTGCCAAACTGAGATTAAACGAGCCCAATAAAACTATTCAGAAGTTACACGGATGAGAAATTGTGCTTTTTGCAGCAATGACAAACGACAACAGTTGCTACAAAATTTTTCTATTAGAATTGTCGTACAACGTGGCTATTTGAAAAAACTAGGGCCGCACCACGTGTAATACAGCTATTTAAAAACTATTCGGATAACAAACGGTATTTTTTGCACCTATCAATACATCTGAGGTGACTACAAAATTGCTGTATTCAAATATAAGTGCAAGGTGGCTCTATGAACAAAGCTGGCCCCGCGCCAAAAGGGAAAAAAACACCTATCTGAAATGTATACGGATAATAGCGGAGTTTTGCACCTAATTAATACACCTGCTGTGACTACAAAATTGCTGTATTCAAATTTAAGTGCAAAGTGGTTCTATGAACAAAGCTGGCCTGCGCCAAAGTGAAAAACACGTAATTAAATTGTGTACGGATAATAAAACATGGTTTTTGCACCTATCAATACACCTGCGGTGACTACAAAATTGCTGTATTCAAATTTAAGTGCAAGGTGACTCTATGAACAAAGCTGGCCTGCGCCAAAGTGAAAAAAACACCTATCTGAAATGTATACGGATAATAAACGGTATTTTTTGCACCTATCAATACACCTGCGGTGACTACAAAATTGCTGTATTCAAATTTAAGTGCAAGGTGGCTCTATGAACAAAGCTGGCCTGCACCAAAGTGAAAAAAACACCTATCTGAAATGTATACGGATAATAAAAGGTATTTTTTGCACCTATCAATACACCTGCGGTGACTACAAAATTGCTGTATTCAAATTTAAGTGCAAGGTGGCTCTATGAACAAAGCTGGACTGCGCCAAAGTGAAAAACACATAATTAAATTGTGTACGGATAATAAAACGTGGTTTTTGCACCTATCAATATACCTGCGGTGACTACAAAATTGCTGTATTCAAATTTAAGTGCAAGGTGGCTCTATGAACAAAGCTGGCCTGCGCCAAAGTGAAAAAAACACCTATCTGAAATGTATACAGATAATAAAAGGTATTTTTTGCACCTATCAATACACCTGCGGTGACTAAAAAATTGCTGTATTCAAATTTAAGTGCAAGGTGACTCTATGAACAAAGCTTGCCTGCGCCAAGTGAAAAAAACACCTATCTGAAATGTATACGGATAATAATAGTTTTTTTTTGCACCTATTAATACACCTGCGGTGACTACAAAATTGCTGTCTTCAAATTTAAGTGCAAGGTGGATCTATGAACAAAGCTGGCCTGCGCCAAAGATATCTATCTGAAATTTATACGGATAATAAAAGTTGAGTTTTACACCTATCAAATACACCTGTAGTTACTAGAAAAGATCTGTATCCTAATATAAATACAGGCTGCTCAACATATAAGTAATATTTCACAAAAAAACTGGCCAAAAAGTGTTAATAAAAACCCTTTGCAATGCACGGTCTAAACACAGTCTGTGCTGCACAATATCCACTCTCCTTTAAAGAGCCTGCCTGCCAGCCTGTCTGTCTGTCTGTGCCCCTCCCCTCCCCCCGCGGCTGTACAGCACTAGATGCTCCTTTAATATTCTCAGCCTAAGTAACTAAAATCTGCAAATCTCTAATCTACCTAAGGTTCTAATGTTTCACAGCTAAAAGCATAGTTGTCTGTGTGAACAAATAGAACAGTTTCGCTGAGCTGTTTTGAGAGAGACCGAGCACACGTCCTGCTCTTATGATACACAGACACACACTGAGGCTGAACAGGAAGGGCTGTTCTATGTAAAACGAGGTCATGTGATTTTTCCAGCCAATCGCAACCATACACATCCCAGTCATGACGTCGCACACCCAGCTCACTCTGCTCTATTCTCTAAGCTGATTTGCTGGCCGCCAAAAATGACAGGAAGCGCTGAAAATGGCGCAATATTAATAGATTATGCACAGATTTTCACCTAAATTATCACGTGATCGAAAAAATCTGATCAACATAAAAACCGTGCCGATTTCAACTTTGTCGATAATAATCGCTCAACACTAATAAGCAGAAGATTCATCATAGTGCATAAATGTTAAAAGATAAACTGATCTATTCTACACGGGTAGATAACATCAGACATAAGGCACTTACAGTTGTAGTTCTGGGTGTTGCAGTTATCTCCTGAGCAGCATTTCACATAATTTCTTGCCTTAAAACTTAGGAAATCTGAATAGTACTCAGTCTTGTTGCAGTCATAGTCACCTTTACAGCCCTCCTTGATTGAGTGATATTCGTCATCATCTGGGGTAAGATAAACGGTTAAATATTAGGAAGGTTGACATCAATGTCTACACAAGTAACTAGATCCCATGAAAACATAAAGACAGCAAGTTAACCAAGCAAACAGACAAACAAAAAAAGTACAACTCTACTGTAGTGGAGACTGGAGTGGTCTGGACAGATGGCAGTGCCCAATGGCATATGAAGATGAACATGATCAAACTAGATCCTTATTATGTTACTGGGTTTTGCCAACGAATGGAGGAGGCCCTGGTATTTGTGACCATATTCATGCACTTTCAATAATCTATAAACCAAGAGGATGAGACCAACAAGGTCTAGACCCATATTTTTCCACCCTAAAGGAGCAAATGTTCTTCCTTCATGGACTTTTTGCCTTTGTCCCCAGCACAGCTATCAATCCAACTGAGAATATTTTTCAAACAATATATGCTTGGTAAGAAAGGAACACTGTCCTTTCGAACTACCTTGAGTTATTGATTAATTACCTAATTGAGTAAACATCCTCAGTGAAGGAAGAAAAAGATAAATCATCTGCCATGTTAGGACTTCTCCAAGAGCTTAAAAGCAAATGGTGTTTCAATTTAATAAATTAGATTGGCAGTGTAGGTATCACAGATGTTAAATTGATAGAATGTAGGTAAACAAAGCCTGAAGACTGAGAAATCTATTCTTCTCAAGGACTGGTTAGTGTCAGTACAAACAACTTTCAGAAGATGTAGAAGACCTGTTACAGAAAAGCATGAGACTGGACAAGTCTACAAAAGCTAATGACCAAGTACAATTTATGATTAAAAAATCTGTCTACAAATGGAGAAAATTCAGGACTGTTACTGTTCTCCCTAGGTGTGAGCGTTCTTTTAAGATCAGTTCAAGAGGTGAGAAAGAACCCAAGGGGACCTTCAAAAGACTCTACAAACAGTAAAACTCTATGTCATGTGTCCACTATTAGAAAAAAAAATTAACAAGAATGGTGTTCATGGAAGGATACCACAAACGGGTATCTTCTTTTTCAATGGGCTGCTAAGACGAAAGGGGGACAAGGAGAACAAATGCAGAATACTATGGAGGAAACAGGACACTGGACTAGCAACATCAAAGCTTCATTCTAGCTTTGAATTATTGAGGAGGGGGTATTGTGGTTTTGTACTGCTTTGCTCCCTCAGGACCTAAATGGCATCAACAAGGAATTTGAAGGTGAAAAGGGACATTTTCTAGGAGGATGTAAAGGCAGCAGTCCTTGGCCTTAAACTTGAAAAACTTTGGGTTACGCAACAAGACCATGACTTAGAATACAAAAGTAAATCAACTAAAGAATGACTGAAAAAAAAAGCTTCGTATTTTGGAGTATCCAAATAAGAATCCTGACCTTAAACCTATGGAGATTCTGTGCTACTTCTTTAAAAGAATGCCTTACTCCGCTGAAGGGGATCTCTAGTTAATAAATTTAATGTTTAATTTACTTTCTCACTGCACTGTGGATGTTAACTCAATGTGCTCAATGAAAGACAAGGATAGTTCAGCTGTCTGAGTTTTATGAGGTAAGTCAGATTACGTTGGTCTATAATTGTGACTATTCCAGGTAATTGAATATTATGTGCCTATACTAGTTGGTGATAATTACACCAGCATGGGCTCAAGAGTCAATAGGCATGATAAAACACCCATGCAGGTGCCGTTCTGGGCAATGCATGTGTATAAGAAGGTGTTCAATATTTGATTGTAATATAGATCTTGTGAATCTCCTTAGGAAGGTGTGTGAAATGTGTTGTTCTTAATGATATTTCTAATAAACAGGGATATTTTATCCAACAGGAACTGTGTTGGGCCTACAGAGGGGGAATATACAATACAGATATACCATGCTGAGAACTTGGTTTAGATAGGTATAGATAGTGGACTCCCTCAACATTAGTCATTGACTGAAATCCCAAAACTCTTTTTGTGTTTCTGGTAGAAACATGAATTACATAGTACCCATATTCCTACATGAAAGAAGAAACCTGTTTATTTGTTTATCTGATACTAGTTACAGATATTTCTCTTGTTAGTCAATGTGTTAATGTAGAAGGAGGTCTTAGATGTTTTAAGTTAACTTAGCCATGTATTACCTAACTTAAGAAACTTTTATAGAGAGAGGTCTGTTTGGATCTGAAGGGCCTTATCAGCATTAAGCAGGTTCCAAGTTATTAGGAGGGGCTGCTCTTTTAAGAGCCATATATAATAGGAAATTTGGCCACATCTGTGTATAATATAAGGGCATATGGCTGGTATGGAGTCCATTCTATGTAAATATTATAGATGTATAGATATTTAACTTCTTAGTCAGCGAGTTACCATAGAAAAAGTCTTGAAACATGACCCAGACATTCGCTAACCTCAGTCGATCATCTGTGGACAGGTCTATTTAGGTATGGGGGACTCAACAACATAAAGCAGGTTTCAAGTGAACTAGGAGGGATGCTCTTTCAAGAGACACATGTGAGAATAAAATGTTGTCCCATCTATGTGTTATACTAGGACATATAGATAATAAAGAGGTGTGCTCCAGTCTCAGTTCAAGAGTAGAGAGTCGCTGCTTCTACTCTGCAAGATTCAGCTTGTTCATGATCTGGAGGCCTCTCTTTATTACCTATTTTTACAATGCAAGGTTGATGCTGTTATCTGATTAATGTTGAGCAAACAGTAAAAAGTTCTAGTTTGATTAGAACCTCAAACGTTTGTGAGTTCGGTTCGAAGTTCTATTGGAACTCGAACTTGAACTTCGAACCCCATTAAAGTCAATGGGAGAAGATGTTCTGATAAATTTTTATACCTATACAGGTGAGGATAAGCTGGGATTACCATCCATAACAGTAAACTAGATACGTGGAACAACTTAGTGATGAAAATTTTGCTCAGAAAGTGACAGAAAAAAATTGAGAGGCTAAAATACTTCATTTCTTTCATATGAGATTTGGAGACGGTGTGTTATACAATTACTGAACCCCCAAAACTGCAAAAAACAGAACTTTTGGGTACTAAGTATGAGTTAGCAAATCTAAACACTCTGTATAATATATATCCATGTATATGAATGTTAGGCATTATGTGAGCCTGCAAATGTCACCAAATAACAACTTCTGGGAGTGGGAAAGATGCAGCTAGCAATACCAAACTCCCTAATTATTGCTATCTATGGAGAGGAAAATGCTATCTAACTAACTAAGAGCAGTTTGTACATTACAGAGAGTGAGCTGAAAATGGCATTCACAAGGCAATACAGTGAAATATATATAACATGGTCATGTGATTTTAGCAGCCATTGAGAGCCCTACACCTCAGTAATGATGTTTTTGACACTTTTCTGTACTCTGCACTGATTGCATGTTTGCAAAAAGTCCAGAAAGGGGATTGGATGGCCACCAAAAGTGCAGAAAGCTGCTGGAAACGAAACTGAAAATGGCTGTCAAACTAGAACTTTACTCGAACAAACAGTAAAATGTTCAGTTCGAGTTCTAAAAATTTGAGAAATTCTACTAGAACTTAACTTTTCTAGAACAGTTCAATCAACACTCACCTTGACCCATATAATGTAGCAGCAAACAGGAGCATCGTCGTAGGATATAGGTGGAAAGAGCACAACTCTTGACACCAACATGTGTCAAATGGAATTTGTTTTGAATTTCAAGAAAATGAAGCTGAATTTTCTGGCGATCCGTGGTAACGAATCTAAACTGGCCGTGAGCTCATGGCGTAACATGGGGCAAAGAACTATGGTTGAAATAAAGGAATGCCCTCAATGCCCTGACATGCAGACATGCAGCCAATTAGCAGCCAGCCAGCTTCTGTGATGTCACAGCCCTATAAATAGGCCAGCCATTTTACCTTCTGCCACTTGCCACTGTGTCTCTTATGTACACGGATCGCTCTGCAGCAGCACTAGATTGCACTCTGTGCCAAGTATTTCTGATTTTAGCATTACTGAGGCAAAATACCATTCAACTAGACAGTGTCTGTGTATCATATACACACATGTTCCTGAACCCGTGTTTTTTTTTGTGATATTTTTCTCTGTGAAAATCAGTTAGTTCACCCCAATAATTCAAAAAAGTATCTCTGAAATACAGTGTGTATTGTCATATACACACATGTCCATTACAGGCAGGTTATTATTTAGGGATCGTATATAAGAGATTTAAAAAACTCTAGACAAGAGATATTCTACATTTTCCCATAACATTTTGGTAGTAGGGCAGCTCCACCACATATGTAACATGGATCCAGTTGATCCTCATAATCTACATCAGAATTTAGGATAGTCAGGGGACATATGGACTATTCGATTTGGAGTAAGGTATCTTCTCAGGTGCAATTCATCATCAGTTCTTCATGATTAAAAAATGGTCCTTTTTAAGGGGAACATACTTTGCATTTAGGTCAGTGTATTGGTCAGGTTAAGGTGTGGGGTCTGCTGAGGTGATGCATTTAATCTACCTCACATACATTTCATTAATACTTGGTCTTTGAGTGAGCTTTTGCAGACTTCTTTTTAGTGTTGAATGTCTCTATCATATCAGTAGCTGCCTATGGATGGAACCTATAGAATACACCCTTGAAGAGTAATGGACAGCACATATACCATGAGCTATACGCATGAAAACAGTCTAGGTCTAAGTCTTTCTTTCTTGCCCATAGCAACCAATCATAGCTCCATTTTTTCAGACCACTATATGAAATGAAAGCTGTAATCAGTTGCTGTGGGAAACAAAGGAAGTCTTAGACCTAGACAGTTTTCTTATATGTCACCTCATATGTCTGCATGCATGTGTTTTTAGGAAAAGTTTACTTAGCACAGCAGATATTGAATAATAACCTTACCTGTCCGTGAGATGGCACTGAAGATAGCAATAGAGATGATGTGGGATGTCATCATGACTGAACAACAAGTCCTATTCACCGTATGTAGGACTTACTATTGTGTTTATATGCTGAAGTCTGTCTGTGTCCTGCTTCTGTTAATAAATACTCATATGTTCACACGCTTCATGCCACTGTGTTTTGCATTAGCTGATACTACTGTCAAGCTCACTCTTTAAAATGTTATTTTCTCCAAATATCTAAATTTTAGAACCTCCAAGAGCATTTAAACACTGGAACAAGGCAAAGTTCTATTTCTAACAAACATCTTGAAACTTTAAGATGGTTCCATAAACAAAAATTAATGGAGGATAGATCAAGCTCCTTACACTAACAGACAAAATCCAATAAGTCCAGTTGAGAACAACTAGTACAGAAACAGTACTATATCTAAAACATCCCTATTATAGCTCTAAAATATAGCTAAAACATGACTTCAGACAACAATTATACCATGTGTATATATCAGTGGGTGGTGGTGGATTGATGGTGTGGTCAGGCTCAGACTGGCCCACAGATCAATAGGGTAGACCTTTAGTGGGCCCTTAACATGGCAGACTTGGGAGTTCTTTTAAACTGCATATACATCTTTGGGAGAGGCATAAAGGCAGAGAGAAAGAAGCAAAAAGCAAGAGACAGAATATAAGACGCATGTACAGGAGTTGTAGGGTGTGCCCTCTGAATGAAATTCCACTGGGAGCTCCAAGAATCAACTTCAGTGGTGGGTCACCAGAATCAACTGCAATGGTGGGTCCCCAGAATCAACTGCAATTGTGATTCCCAGGAATCAACTCGACTGGTGAGACCCAAGAACCAATTCCACTGGTGGGCCCCAAGTCTATGTGTGGTATGGCAGCAAAAATGCCCAAGAAACTGAAATAATCCACATTTATAAAATGGCTCACTTAGTGAATATATCTGCTCACTGCCAAATGTTGTTCTTGTAAGAGGCACAACACTATGCAAGCCAAAATATATCTGCAGCTACCCCCAGCAACCACATCTCTGCTGCATCCAAAGGTGGATAGGCAACAGGCCTGGTGGGCTGTCAGGGTCCGGACCGCAATTCAGGCTCGGAGCGCCCGCCAGGGTGCTGGCGTTTACCCCTGGTGGGCCCCAAGTACTGGCACCGGTCTGTGGCGCAGCTACAGGTGCCGCAGTGGTCGCGTCCAGAGCGGGAGGCGTGAAGATGTCACGTCGCCCGCTCTGGACCAAGAGAAGAGGAAGGAATGCAAGATAACAGGTGAGTATTCTTATTCTTCTTATGATTATTTATTTTTTTATTTTTATTTTTTTTAAATATGGGCTTCTCGCTAGCTAGTTCACTACTGTGGGCAGCTCTACCTGGCTAATCAACTACTGAGGTGGCCCTATCTGGCTAAATAACTATTGGGGTAGCTCTACCTGGCTAATTCACTAATGGGGGAAGCTCTACCTGGCTAATTCCCTTCTGGAGTGACTCTACCTGGCCAATTCACTACTAGGGCAGCTCTATCTAGCTAATTCACTACTGGGGCGGCTCTACCTGGCTTATTCACTACTGGGATGACCCTACCTGGCTAATTCACTACTGGGGCAGCTCTACCTGGCTAATAAACTACTGGGATGACCCTACCTGGCTAATAAACTTGTGGGGGTAGCTCTACCTGGCTAATTAACTACTGGGGCAGAACTACCTGGCTAATCTACTACTAGGACGGCTCTACCTGGCTAATTCACTACTGGAGACAGCTCTACCTAGCTAATCAACTACTGGGGTGACTTAACTTGGCTAATAAACTTCTGGGGCGGCTCTACCTGGCTAATTCACTATTGGTGTGACTCAACCTGTCTAATTCACTACTGGGGGCAGCTCTACCTGGCTAAATCACTACTGGGGACAGCAGTACCTGGCTAATTCCCTACTGGGGGGCAGCTTTACCCGGCTAATCAACTACTGGGGTGGCTCTGCCTGGCTAATTAACTATTGGGGGGCAGCTATACCTGGCTAATCAACCACTGGTGTGGCACTAATTGGCTAATTAACTACTATGGCAGCTCTACCTGGCTAATTCACTTCTTGGGCAGCCATGCCTGGCTAATTCACTACTGGGGCGGCTTTACCTGGCTGATTCACTACTGGGGCGGCCAAACCGGGCTAATTCACTACTGAGACAGCTCTACCTGGCTAATTCAATACTGTAGTGGCCCTATCTGGCTAATTCACTACTGGGTCGGCTCTAGTTGGCTAATTCACTACTGGGGCGGCCCTACCTGGCTAATTTACTGCTGTGGCAGCCCTACCTGGCTAATTCACTACTGGGTAGACTACCTGGCTAATTCACTACTGGGGGCAGCTTTACCTGTCTAATTACTATGGGTGTCCCTACCTGGCTAATTGCTAGGGGCAGTCCTATCTGGCTAAATACTAGGAATGTCTCTACCTGCATATTTACTGGGGACGGCTTTACCTGGCTAATTACTGCGGGCCGCCCTACGTGGCTAATTATTTGGTGGCAACTCTACCTGGCTTATTACTGATGGCAGCTCTAACTTGCTAATTACTGGGGCAGTCCTACCTGGATAGTTATTGGGGGTGAATCTGCCTGGCTAATTACTGGAGACAGCCCTACCTGGCTAATTTCTAGTGGTGACTCTACTTGGCTAATTACTGGGGACAGCCCTTTCTACCTGGCTAATTAATGTGGGGGTCCTATATACCTGACTAATTACTGGGGGTTAATTACTCGAGGCAGCCCTATCTATCTACCTAATTACTGGTGGAAGGCCCTGTCTACCTACCTAATTAATGGGGAGGCCCTGTTTACCTAGCTAACCACTAGAGGGGCTATGTAACTACCTCCCTAATGCAGGCCCTATACACCTATTAACTGTGGGGGGCCATATATACCTACCTACCTACTGAGAGGGTCTATATACATACCTAATGGTGAAATACATACTTCCCTACCTACTGTGGGGCCTTTCTTATCTGTCTACTGAGAGGAACTATATACTCACTGAGGGGCTACCTTATTGGGGATTATATACCTCTTTACCTACTGAATAAATCTGTAAACTTACTGAGGGGGCCTATTTAGTTATATTCTGAGAGTACCTACATATCTACCTACTTTGGGAGGTCTATATACTTAAGGTTATATACTTACCTGCCTACTAGAGGAGGACTTGTATACCTACCTAATGGGGGCTACCTTCAAAGAAGAAACCAGTTCATTTGACACCAGTTATAGATATTTTTTTGGTTAACCAATGAGTTACCATAGAAAGAATCTTGAAACATGACCCAGTTATTAGCTAATCTAAGAAATTCATCTGTGGTCAGGTCTGTTTGCGACCTCATCAGCATAAAGCAGGTTACAAGTGAACTAGAAGGGTGTTACATCCATGCCTGTTCAAGCTACTGTGCCACCTTTTGTCCATAAAGTACGGCAGATGATGCTCTGTTTACCATGATTTTGCACCTTCATTGTATTTTGTCTTGCACTGGTCTGAACACTGCTCTATCTTACTCCTTGCTGGGTTAATTGAATTCCAGGTTACTCCTACTGTCTTTGTTCTGGGCTGCAGATGGCTAAAGCTGGTTGTGATTGACGGCTCTTTCTTTCACCTCTCTTACTCCTTCCATAACAGTCTGTGATCTGTGTGGTCTGGATGTCAGAGGGCCCATCCCATCAGATCCTTGATGGGACATCCCATAAAAATACCAATAACCATCTCCCCCAGTGATTGCTATAAGTCTTCTTTGGATTTGGCTGGCAGTTTCCTTGGATTGTTATTACTAGCTTTCTGACCTCTTGCTGGTTCTTCTGACCCTTGTTATTCTTGCTAATGTTGTACCGCTCTTGCCCGCTTGGTTTCTGACCCTTGTGTATACGACTAGTCTTCTGTGTTTTTTTTCTTTTGGGGGGGCTTGTTTGGTCTCTGTGTACACTTTAAGCATAAGCAAGAAACGTTGTCCAGTTGTTGCTGACCACTTAGGGTCAGATCGGCAAGTAGGTGGGGACAGCTGGGGGGGGAACTTGTACTAAGGTTCACTGTCTTATCCCTATCTATTGTCCCTAGTAATTCATTCCTTACAAAGAGATATTCTTTTAAGAGAAACATGTAAAAGTAGAAACGTTTCCCCCCTCTGTATGTATTATTAGGGCATATGGGTAATATAGAGGTGTGCTCCAATCTCGGTCCCAGTGTAGAGATTCACTGCTCCTACTCTGCAAGACTGTGTCCATGATCAGGAGGTTCCTTTCTATTAACAGTTCTCCTAAATGCACGGTTGAACTCCTCAGTTACATCCATGTGCCCTCATTTTATATGTGTACCTTTGTTAGGAACATTTTCATTAGACTCTAAAACCAGCATCTCACCTAATTAAATGGAAATCTGTTCTGTGTTGATGAGACCTAATGGACCCACACAGACCTGCCCACCTAAGGATGTCTTCATTTTGCGAATAAACAAGCCAAGTTTCAAAAGTCTTTTCCAAGTAATGAGGTGGATTCATAGCATTGATTAGACAACAAATACCCAGTGATAGAATCCAGATATTTGCACTAAACACTTGGTCATGATTTCACATGGCCAAACTGAAGACATTTTGTCAATTTTAAAGAAAAATAAGATATGTTTCCTAAATGCCGAGCAATAAGATGTCACAGATGCCATTGTGCATCTGTGACACTTTCTCCAAGGTACATGCAATATCGGATCTTTCCAGTTCTTTGCTGTGAGGGTTCAGGTCACAGTTAAGACAAAAGAATATAACAATAGCACAAGGAAGAGATAGTGTATTAATTTTCATTGATTTTTAAAAAGTTCCCTGGGGCACCCACAACAGAACGAAGTCATCCATTCTGTATGATCTGTAAGAATAGTATAGAAGAGTGTGTTTTATGGCAGCTGCAATGAGCGTGAGTTAATGGACAGAATTGTGTTCATAAGCTTATACAGTCTCTTAGAAGAAATTAAGTACAACAACTCCCCTGCGGACCAAAGAGTGGCAGGAGAGCTGCATACACAGCCCTGTCACTGTGTATATTGTCAAGTGCCGCTATCCTGTCTTCAAAATCTATTCTTGTTTCTATTGGACAGGGGTAATTCTCTCATCAATTCACTAAAGGGAACACTCAAATGCATTTCAACACTTATTACCATCTGATAAAAACTTATTTCATTTTATGTAGCAAAAAATGAAAAAAAAAATCTAAACATTTTGTTTTTAACATAAATCAGAACAATATAGGTCAGTGGGTTATTTAATTTAAAATGAATTTTAATTACATTTAATTGGAGATATTTTAATATTTTTGGGATATTATATATTTTTATATTAATTATATATGATTTTTTTTTTACATTTCTAGAATTTAATTTGATATAGTTTGATAATTATCAGAAATAACTTTTTATTATTGTACTGGTGTAAGTTAAGAAATATTTGATATGTTTTGCCCTAATAGCAAATTTAGCTCCACTGCGACTCCTCAGTCTCAGGCAGACCACATTGGAATAGGTCTGCCTGTCCGAGCAGTAATGCGCCTGGTTTTGCCGAACCACATTCATATATGTTTGAATGTATGAATTCATAATAGTTTGAATGTGGTGTGACACCCCTCCATAACGCCTCCATATCGGCCCTACATGTTTGGTGTATTAAAAAGTGTCGAGCAATGCACCAAACATGTTCATTTAATACGGCAAATATCGCTCACCCCTCACTTTTGCACATTTTACGCCAGAAAAGGACGAAAAACCCTTTTATACATGTCTCCTATTGTATCCTGGCCTCGATCTTAGGAAAAGCATTGTAAGTCAATGCATAAGTATACTGTATCTATAAATTGTGCCCTCCCTGAATGCCACCTACTCTGCCTTACAGTCACCATTTCTGACCCCTGAACTATCAGGATCTAAACATCCACCATTTTTCCAACATGGTCCATCCTGAGGACCTGTGCTTTGGAGATTGGACTGTGTAGAGTCTTGAGCCTTAAACATGCAAGGAGAAGACCTAGAAGAGTTTGTTCCTCATATTAGACACAGTAAACATTACAACAGATTGCTGTGAATGCTTTATTAGGTTTAGGTACAACCTTTACAACATTTTGTTAGTTACATTGAAAATGTTCAGTCGCAATTCGTTCTGAACTGAACAATGTTCCAAACATAGGATTGCAGGCCCCGGGAGATATGCAGCCCTTTATAGAGTGAGCTTCGGTATTACCAGCTGTAAATATAGAACAACAGCAATGATTTAGTGAGATCATTACATTCATATTTCCCCACATCTTTGAAAAAACATTTAAGACCTTACCCTACTCTGCTCCTGCCTCCCTGGAAACATGCAAATCTACAGTATCTCACAAGAGTCAGTACAACCCTCACATTTTTGTAAATATTGTATTATATCTTTTTATGGGACAACACTGAAGATCTGACACTTTTATACAATGTAATGTAGTCAGTGACCAGCTTGTATCACAGTGTAAATTTGGTGCCCTCAAAATAACTCAACACGCAGACATCAATGTCTAAGCAGTGGCAACAAAAGTGAGTACACCGCTAAATGAAAGTAGAAGAATTGTGCCCAAAGTGTCAATATTTTGTGTTAGCACCATTATTTTCCAACACTGAAAAAAAGAATTATTGCTCTACATAAAGATGGCCGAGACTATAAGAACATTGCTAACACCCTGACACTGAGCATGGTGGCCAAGACCATACAGCGGTTAAATAAGACTAATTCCATTCAGAACAGGCCTCACCATTGTTGACCAAAGAAAATGAGTACAAGTGCTCAGAGTGAAATCCAGAGATGAGTGGTGCCAGCATTGCTGAAGTAATTAGAGGGCTTGTGGGTCAGCTTGTCTGTGCTCAGGCTATATACTGCATACTGCATCAAATTGCTCTGCATGGCTGTCATCCCAGAAGGAACCTTCTTTTAAAGATGATGCCCTAGAAAGTCCACAAATAGTTTGCTGAAGACAAGCAGACTAAGGATATGGATTACTGGAACCATGTCCTGTGCTCTGATGAGACCAAGATTACTTGGTTAAGATGGTGTCAAGAGTGTGTGGCGGCAACCAGGTCAGGAGTACAAAGACAAGTGTGTTTTGCCAATAGTCAAACATAGTGGTGGGAGTGTCATGGATTGGGGCTGCAATAGTGCTGTCAGATGAGGGGAGCTACAGTCTATTGAGGGAACCATGAATACCAACATGTACTGTGACATACTGAAGTAGAGCAGAATCCCTTCCCCTATGGGACGCAGGACAGTATTTCAACATGATAATGACTCCAAACACACCTCCAAGATGACCACTGCCTTGCTAAAGAAAATGAGGGTAAAGATGTTGGACTGGCCAAGCATGTCTCCAGACCTAAACCCTATGGAGCATCTGTAGGGCATCCTCAAACAGAAGGTGGAAGAGCACAAGGTCTCTAACATTCACCAGCTCTGTGTTGTCCTCATGGAGGAAGGAAAAGGATTCCAGTGGCTGCAACCTGTGAAGCTCTAGTGACCTCCATGCCCAAGAGAGTTAAAGCAGTGCTGGAAAATAATGGAGGCCACACAGAAAATTTACACTTTGGGCACAATTTGTACATTGTCACTTAGGGTTGTAATGGCAATGAATTAAAGTAAACTTTTATACTCCGGTAAACCTAAAGTTACATAGAAACTGATATCCTTATAGAAACTTCCAGTAGCTAACTTGCAAAATTGAATTAAGAAATTAAAATTTCTTAATAATATCCTGAGATCTTCCAGCAGAATACAGCCTGAATTATGTCCATGAAACAATGGTCACAGACCGTCATAAAGAAATGTCTGAGAGGCTGGATGGAAGCTGGAGGGAATTGAAATTTCCTGCAGCTTCTCTTCTACATTGTTAGACTACTCAAACTTTTATATAGAGAAAGGTGTCAGAGTGAATTCACTAACAGCGTTCAAAAAGGGTCTGGATACATTTCTAGATGAAATAATGTAACAAATTATAGTGACCGGGATTCTGGAGAAGGGTCTGGATACATTTCTGGATGTAATAATATAACAAGTTATAGTGACCGGTATTTTGAGAAGGA
>JAODAL010065566.1:0-18175 GCA_025379985.1 Phyllomedusa bahiana
ATATTTTTTGCTTTTGCTAAATAGGATCCCCTATAGAAATGAAAGGAGAGCATATGTGTGTATTTAATCAATTCAATGGGGCATAGGGACCCCCACAGAAATGAATGGGAAGAGTGTTTGTATATGTATGTGCTTACACGGGTAGCCCATGTCCATGGTGGGACATAGAAACAGCATATCTGCTTTCAAGTTCAGCCAAGCACAATCACCATGGAGCCCCCATAGAAATGAAGGGGTGTGGTATATGTATGTATGTATATAATATATATATAATATATATATATATATATATATATTACACACACACACTCTCTCTGTATGTAAGATGTTCAATGATACATTGCTTACATGGAGATCATGTCCGTGGAGGGTCATGGGAACCACTGCTGTCTATTTCCTGGCATATCTGGTCCTGTAAAGGGGTGCTCGTTGGTCCATCGGGATATGAGTAAAAATAGAAGATAAAGCTCATACGTACCTCTTGGACATCCAGGATGTAAGCAGTGGGCGCTCAGGTGACAGCTGCAGCCAACCACAGGCCACACCGTCATCTGCATGTGACCTCTGTGGCCTGTAATTGGCTGGAGCTGTCACATGAATGCTGAACGTTCCATGCTTCAGCCTGGATGAATGGAGTGGGAGTGAAGGAGCCCATTCGGGAAGTAAGTACGAGGTTTATCTTCTATAGTAACTCCCACCCTGACCAACCAACAAATATGAATCGCCGCCAGATCATTCCTTTAAATAGGTGGTATCGTAGACATTTGTGCGTCCCTTGGCACGTACTGTGTGCCCGCAGAAAAGTGACATGTCCTTTCTTGCCAGCACCGGTGAAAGTAGATGAGAGGTGGACCGAAGCACTACTTGAAACAGCAGGCATATAGTGGCGTGCACAGTACGCGCCGCTATAAACCGTGTAAACATATTCTAACAAGAGCTTAATGGCAAAGTTTCAACACGTACTTGATCCCTGAATCGACCAATAAATTTAGGGGATCAATCTGAATTGGGATTTAACCAGTCCTCCTCATCATGCTGTTCATATTTTGACATCATGAGAACAAGACAACACCTTCCAATTGATAGACAGTACCTCGCCATTATGAGGCTTCAAGCAGGATTCTCTCAGATGGAAGTGGTCACTGAGCTTAGTGTCCGTGTCAGCAGCAGTTTGTATTAGAGATACAGAGAGACTGAAAGGCAAAGTGAACGTTCTTTGGCTACATCACACAATGACTTCTTCATTGAAAATATTTCCCCGCAGAACCAGATGATGAATGCTACACAACTCCAGGCACATTTAAGGGAGGGGAGTGACACTTTGGTGCCTCATCAGACCATTCATAACTGTTTACATCAGTGTGGCTTGTGTGCTAGATGACCCCCAAGCACAGGGCCATGAAGCATCTAACCGGATGACAAAAATAACAGCTGCTAATGATGCTGGAGACGTCAAGGAGAACGCTATGTATCAGCCAGGTCAGGTACCCTTGTCAATCATCTAGCACGCAGATCAGGCTGAAGCAAGCGGTTATAAATGGTCTAACATGACACTTGGTTGCCTCTCGTCTCCCCTAAACGTGCCTGGAGTGTTGTGACATTTATCATCCGGTTCCACAGGGCATTGTTTACAATGAAACGGTCATTAGTGTGTGTGATGTAGCCAAAGAACGTCCACTTCTTTGTCTTTCTGTGACTCTTCCACTCTCTCTGTATCTCTATTATAACCTGCTGATGACACTCCAAGCAGGATCCTCTCGGATGGAAGTGGCCACTGACCTTAAAGCCTCACAAACGTGAGGTCTGTTGATCAATTGTAAGGTGTTTTGGTCTCATGATGTCAAAATGTGAACAGCATGATGAGGAGGATTGTTTAAATCCCTATTCAGAATGTTTCACCAAGCATCTCCAATAAGTTTAGGGGATCAATTTGAAGTCTTTGACCAAAGTCTTTTTGCCATGCTACGTTATACAATAGTGTGTGTATATATATTACATTGTTTAGATAGGTAACCCATGTCCATGGTGGGTCATGGGAACCACTACTGTCATTCGTCATTCTTCCCAGGAACCACTACTGTCATTCTTCCCAGCATATTTGATCCTCAAATAGTGTTGTTGGATTTTTTTTTTTATTATTGTGTAGAACAGAGGTGGCCATGCAATCAATTTGTTTCTGTGGGTGTTTTAAAGTTCTGCCGAGCACTGGGTTATACTCTGAACTCTTAAAGAAACGAATAGAGAAAAGTGTGGTCATCTCCCTGTTCATATTGATCTGCAAGCTGGCCTCTGATGTGGGCATATATTCTGTACGCCCACCTACTGTTTATGTATATAATATGTTCATAGTACATTGTTTACCTAGGTATTCTATGTTCATGGTGGATCATATGGTAACTACTGCTGTCTTTTTATTGCACATTTGGCCCTTCCATACATTTTCCTATGTCAAAAATGTATGGTGTATATAGTTAAAGGGGTGTTCCACAAGTAATAACTGCTTGTTGTTAGTCTTGACTATAAAAAGGAGAAAGGGGGAAAAAAAAAAAAGCTTGCCTCTAACCTGCTCATTCGTTCGCTGCAGCAGACCTAGTGCTCCCATCAGATGATGTCGCTGTTTAGTCTTCACATGGCTCTGTTGCCGATCACAGGCCGCAGCGGTCACATGCTGTATGTTTAGCAGCAAACTTCTGCCACCTGTGCATAGCTGTAGGGTCGTTCGAAAATGAATGGTGCCATTATTGGCCTGGAGCAATGCAGCTTTACAAGGTAATTATTTTTTTTTTTTTTTTTTTTATATAAATATCCCCAATGGAGTGACAAGTGGTTATTTCTACTAGTGGAACAACCCTTTAAAATATGCTATGAAGATGTCAGAAATGCAGGTCCCATCTGCGTTTAAAATGTGTCCCCAAACTTTTGTGGCCTGCGTGTGTGGCATTGTTTGTACATTTTGAAGGGATTTCCTAGGAAGAAGAAATAAGCTCCTGGTTCCCCATTTAAGAAAAAAAAACTATTCTCCTTCCATTGTTCCATTGCTGTCTCTGGTTTTAATTTTACATTGTTCTTGCTCCGAACAGGGATGGTATTGCTGTAGTGGTCACATGCCTCTACTTATCACCGGAGCTTTTCACCTATGAACAGTAAGGCCATGTTCAGACGGCTTATACTGGGACGTATTTCGCACCGTACTGCGCTAAATACGAGGCGAGATACGTCCCAATGATTACGGTAATCAACAGTTCTCATAGAGAACTATGGATTACGTAGCCTCTCCCCGCTCGTACAATACGCCGCGGGGAGAGAAGTGACATGTCCACCTCTAGTAATGACTGTCTATGAGGCCGGCGGGCTGCCGCCCCGCCCCCGTACACATGACGTAATTGCGGGGCGAGATGCGTCCCTGCAATTACACCATGTGAACATAGCCTAAATGAGTGGCATGTGACCATTGCAGTGGTGGTGTTCCTTTTTGGGCAACGAACAAAGTAAACATTAGACCAGACTGGAAGACCCAGCAGTGGAGCAGAGGAAGGTGAGAATGGGCTTTTTTATGACCTCGGGAGCTTACTATAAAAAAATTTTTAGGCACTGGACAGCCCCTTTTAATGAGCGTTTTCCGAGTTCAGTTGAGCACCGTTGCTTGGCTGTACTAAGAGCTACTGCTTGTTCCTGTCTCCTAGCCTGTAAGGCCGTGTTCACACGGCTTATTCAAGCCGTAATTGCGAGCCGGATTGCGCTCGCAATTACGGCTTGATTAAGGGACGGGGGCGCTGCCCGCCGGCCCCTTAGACTTGCATTATCCACGACGCGTATTGCGCCTGGATAATGTGCAGGTGACTTTCTATGAGAACTGTGGATTACCGTAGTTACTGCGACGGATTGGAGCCGTACTGCAGCGCAAATCTGGCGCGCAGTACGGCTCCATTCCGCGGCCAAATAAGCCGTGTGAACGGCCCCTAACTTGGGAGATGGGAATAACCCTTAGAAGGGGTCCCGATATCTTTTGTTATAGGGCTCACAACTGTAATATATTAAACTTTGTAGTTAATACTTATTAAAAATTACCTGTCGTGCTATGCAGAGCCCTGTCCTCTCCTCCCCTCCCCCTACAAACCATGCAACATTCATTAATCACATGGCCTCAATGAACATTACAGCGTACTCAGTGGGTGTGCTTCGAAGCCAGGCTCAGCTTAGGAACACTCCCCTGTAGTGGACGGGACCTCAGCAGGAAATGTTCTGGCTGCATTCGCTCTTACCAGCCTGTAGTTGGAAAGTGAATAGAAGTAATTACATTAGCGTTATTATATAGGAGGGGAAACTGCTTGTTTCTTTTGAGTCCTACTGGCAGAACTTAATAACGGGAACGGAGACGGCAGTACAGAGCTGGGGGTTGTGCACTGCTCTCATAAAAACGACGACTGTAGTTCTATACAGTTTACACAGTGACTCATGAGTCCTAACTTTATCATTATCATGATTTTTTGGGGGGGATCTTTTAAGATATTTTTCTCATCTGATTTGACCTTTTTTGGAGTTTATTTTTATTTATTTATCCCCCCCCCATCATGACAACTAGTACAGAGCTGGGGGGAGATTACACACCACTGTCTAGCAGTGATAACTGTGGAGGGAAGTCCTAGATTGCAATGCAGCCTGGGAGCTGTAGGAAAGATGCTGGAGAACTAACGATACTCACTACAAAAAGTGGATCTTGTAGATAAATCACATGAAGGTAGTGGAGTATCTACTTTTCAGTATAAATGCTGTTTATAGTGCTCTGAAATCTTTAAACTGCCAGATAACCCATGCACTTTCACCTGTATATGGCCTGCTTGCATTTTGGGGAAAAAAAACCTATACTTGTCCTGCCTACTGAACAGCTAATTTCTGTGGCTTAACAGCTTGCTTTTTCTGTATCTTGAGTCGGTCATTTTCTTTTTTTCTTCTTTGTTGTACCAGATTCACAGCAGGTCGGTCTGCTGTGAAATTTACATCTTCTCTTACATGTATTGGGCACGGCATAGCTGCCAGCTTGACCAATGCAGTTAGGGTTATATCAGCATGTTAGGCTCAAGATGAGAACTAGTAATGGAAAATGCCATGTACTACACAGACACACTATTCAAGTCCCCTTGATATGTTTCCAAGCGAACTTGCAGTTTGTGGGTAATCTCCAGATGTTGGATAGCGTGTGTATACGAAGAGTGTTAAGGGATTTATAGTTCGTGTACACAGAACCTGCCCAATTTTGTGTGCCAAGCTCAACGCTAAATTCTGGTCTTAAAGGGATTGTCCCACCATAGATACTTATCACCTATTCACTGAGTAAGTGATAAATGTCAAATTGCTGCCATCCCTCGAGTCTTTCTTCATTGTATTCGCGCAGCAGTGAAGGCTTTGAATGGAGAAGTGGCCAGCCATGCGCACTGCTGCTTCATTTACGGTCTGTGGGACTGACTAAGATAGCCGGGTACAGCACAGTGAGAAGGGACATGGAACTGGTAGAGGGGCATTTTATTGATTGCCAGAGGTCCCAGCAATATCCGCAAGGATCAGACCATTATCTCCTGTTGGCGGATGCTAAATGTCTATAGGGATAACCCTTTTAAAGGGGTTTTGCGATCAGACATTAATGGCATTTGATAGGATATGCCATCAGTGTGGAGTGTGGCTTTTGGGACCCGCACCTATCTGTAGTACAGGCGCTTGAATCTCGCTGTTCTGAATGGAGAAGTAGCTGCTTTTTGTGAGGTCACTTTCCATTGATTTTCATGGGCATTCCAAGTACAGCTGAGCAGTGCATTCAGCTGTACTCAGCACTTCCAATAAAATAATAATCTTTATATAGCACCAATATATCCCACAACACTTTACAATTTAGGGGGTATAAGTACAAACAAAATCAAAGCTACTTACAATGAAACACAAGGTGTGAGGGACCTACTCACAGGAGCTTACAATCTATTGGGGTGTATGGGAGAGACGAAGGGGGAGAAGTGCTTGGTTTACATAGTGGTCCCACCGAGTAATACAGGTTGACTTACATCAGAAGTGGGTGACGCTGCCACCCAGGCGACACATCGATATACTGAGAAGTGTGGCCGCCCCTCCAGCACTCTCGCTCCCCTTCAAACCATTCTCACTCTGCTGTTCGTCTTATCCACCTATCTCCTGGCTATTCCTCTGCCTCTCCCCTCTGCCAATCCCTACACTGGCTTCCCATTGCCCAGCAAATTCACTTCAAATTACTAACTATGACCTACAAGACTCTCCATGACCTCTCCCCTCCATACATCTCTGCCTTAATCTCTAGATACCTCCCCTCACACAATCTCCGCTCCTCACAGGACCTTCTTCTCCACTCTCCTCTTGTCACCTCCTCACACAACCGTCTCCAAGATTTCTCTCGTGCCTCCCCCATACTCTGGAACTCGCTGCCCCAACACCTCAGACTCTCCCCAACTTTCACCAGCTTCAAAAGCAATATGAAAACCCACCTCTTCAGGATTGCCTATGACCTAGAATAACACCACTGTCACTTCACCCCACGAACATGTCTGCCC
This sequence comes from Phyllomedusa bahiana, assembly GCA_025379985.1. Classification (NCBI taxonomy): domain Eukaryota; kingdom Metazoa; phylum Chordata; class Amphibia; order Anura; family Hylidae; genus Phyllomedusa; species Phyllomedusa bahiana. Next base: position 6,570 of record JAODAL010065566.1, read on the forward strand.
CTACCTTCTGTCTTTCCCCCTTCCTTGTAGATTGTAAGCCTTCGCGGGCAGGGCCCTTTCTCCCTCTGTACCTGTTAGTCAGAGATTGTCACTATTGTAAATGTTTGACTTATGTTATGTTTGTAACCCTCTTGACTGTACAGCGCCCTGGAATCAATGGTGCTATAAAATAAATAAGAATAATAAGTGCCTGCATTGCAATCTAGGACTTACCTCTAAGTGCAGGGAGTGACAGAAAGCGTGAGGTTAGCAGTTAGGGATCTTGGTAGACCTCCCTTAGAAGATGTATTCTCAGGGCACGCTTATGAGGGTTACGAGTTTCCCTAATCGTACGGGGTAGCATGTTCTCGAGCACTGGTACAGCACGTGTGAAGTCTTGGAGATGGGCATGGGAGGTTCGGATGAGTAAGGCATGTAGTCTAAGATCATCAGCAGAGCGGGTAGGGTGGTAGATGAGGGGAGGGGGGCAGCACTGTAGAGAGCTTTATGGGTGAGTATGTTGTATTCTACACTGAATGGGCAACCAGTGCAGTGACTGACACAGGGTAGAGGCATTGATTTAGTGGTTGGGAAGATGAATAGTGATTGCTGTACTGTCACTACTTCCTCTGACATTGATGGCATATCCTGTCAACATGCCATCAATATCGGTAATCAGGGCTGTGGCGTCGGCAAGCCGAAGCCCCGACTCCTCAATTTCCCAAACCTCCGACTCCTGAATCCGACTCCTGACTCCCTCATACACGGCGCATGTTTAAGTGATAACTTTACTGTAGTAAAATGGTAACATCAGGTATTTTTTTATCACCTTATGATACAATAATCAAGCTAATTAGGTAGAACAGATACTGACAAGCAAAAGGGTAACAATGTTTTGATCTTTTAAACACTTGTGGGTAAAGTTGAAGAAAAAGCTGTATTTGTATGCAAGTCCAGTCTGCACCAACATTGGGAATGTGTAGAAGAGACCTGGGATCAGTTTTTGGTCAAGATATGCTTGACTCTGATTCGGAGCCCAGAAGGATTCAGGCAGTATTGAAAACCAAATACTAACAAAATAATAAAAATTAAAGGGGTTGTCTCACTACATTGATTCATCTTACCTCAGTCCTGTTTTCTTGGTTTCATTTTGAATTCAGGGGCATGTTTACTGGCTTCCACTAGGCTGCAGGATAAGTAAGGTCTGTAGCTATAGCAATCAGTGCTGGCAGCCTATCAGGCGAGATCGAACAGGTCTGTAGCTATAGCGACCTGAGGAGCTGATGCAGCTCATACAAGAGGGGATATCTAAGAATAGGTAGGGCACTGTTAATGGACACATATTGCAAAGTGACTTGTTTTTACAAGATTTTTTAACATAAAAAAGTCATCCTTTGTAGTGAGACAACCCTTATAACACTTTGATTTTTAGGAGCAAAACTGTAACTAAGCAGATGCTAAATACTTGCAAGTCAAATGTATGTATAAGATAGGCAAGATGACTGTATATAAAATTACAGGAGCCTCATGTACAAAGCTGTAGTGGATGGAGAGATATGTAGCCTGAAAGTCACAAGTTCAAAACATTGTTACCATTTTGCTTGTCATGTAAATAAATATTATATTGGATATGACTTTAGGATACAAAAAACTGTAAATATGCAAAACACTGCGGGAGCATTGTGGAGTCTCTGAATTTTTCTGAGAAATAGTATTGCTCCATCAGATCCTGCATACATGACCTCACATCTGATCTCATTATTTCCAGGATAGAGAATGGCCTCTCTACACTAACTTGGGTGGGGGGCAAAGTGGTGACCACGGGCAACATCTCTAACAATGTCAGGGCATAAAGGAATTGCCTCAGCCACAGTCAGTTCTGATGAATGGTTGATCTTCTACTTCTTTGAAAACAGGTGAAAAATTTTGCTGAAATCTGTTGCCATGGGGCGGAATCTTTCCCCCTGGGGCAGCGCTTTGCCTGCTCCATGTCATCAATTGCTGAAGATATGGGAGCAGTAGCACTGGCCGGACCCAATTCCTCTTGCTCTTTGCATCGAACTAACTGGACCAACTAATTAGATATTTTGGGAGTCGGAGTCGGTCCATTTTATGTCCTGCAATAGCCACCGACTCCACGACTCCGACAGCCCTGTCGGTAATGGCAAAACCCCTTGACCACTACAGTCTGTGCAATGTCTACATGAAGCACATCCACCCAGGGTATGCTTGCATATTTCCATGTAAAAATGCAGTTGCCTGACATCTATTACAGTAATGTTTATAGGGGACTAAAGCTGTGCCGTCTACATGAGCTTGTTAAGCTGTCAGTTATCTCTTCTGATCCTCCCTTACACATGCTAAGATGGAGAGAAAGCCACTGTCATACTCATTTGGTGACAACTTCTCTTACCAAGAACAAAAGGATTCGGGAGTTGAAAGCCGACTGCCCAACTCCATCTCCCTGGGTGTTCTCTGAGAAGTGTAGATGGTTGTCCTGTCCACCGAAATGATCCAGTGTCCCATCCTTTATCTAATGCATAAGGACAGCTTAAAGAGAACCTGTCACATAGGTTGTGCCCCCCCTTGCTGAGGACAGGACAAGCTAGTGTCAGAACTGCTGTTCCCAGCACTGTGTCCCTTATTCTGTAAGATGCTGGAGTTTTAGAGCGTTAGCCCCGCCTACTGACAGTTATTCACATGTTTCTACCTATTCAAAGTAATAGGTTTGTCAGTTGAGGTGCGCGGGGCTAGCCTCAGGCGGGTGGGGTTTGAAAAAAAACTGACAAAAGGACTCTTCTGGTTGAAAACTAATTTTGAGCATTAAATACACAAAAACTGCTGCATCTTACAGAATAAGGGACACGGTTGGAACAGCGGGTTTTAAAATAGCTTGTCTGTCCTCAAAAAAGGGGGGCTAAACTATGTGACAATTTTCTTTTTAACCCAAAGGGAAGGAAAAAAAAAAGGGGTGTTAAATCCCATTTTTGGTAGCAGGCCCCCGTTCCCCCTTGTTTACTATGCAATCAGATGGTAGAGGTTCCCCAAGGTAAAAACCTTTTTTCCTCTAACTTGTGGTGGGAAGATCTACACACCCTCTCCCCCCTCATAATGTATGACAGCCTCTAATTGGCAGCATTCATTTTTGCTCCTGCTCAATGATGAAGCAAATACTTTAAAGTGGAAAAAAATTGCGCATGATTAGTGAAACATGCTGCCCCCCCCCCTCCCCCTCGGTGTTGTCCAATGATTTTATTGCTTTTCACGTTAAAACCCACTTTAGGTTTGTCTTGCATGGGCACCCTTTGATACTCCAGAGCTTTTGTTTAAAAATTGTCAGTCTCATTAGTACCACCTGAACCATCCAAATGTCTGCAGGGTTTTTTTTTTTTTTTTTGTCATTTGTTTTTGAAGGGAAAAAACCCTTGGCCGAAAAATTTTCCCTTGTTCATAGGGTAGAGTTTGTAGACAAATTGGTTATTTCCTTCAGACCGCTTAAAAACTGCCCAGACCCAGATTTTGGCCTAACAATCTTCCCGCAACAGTTCGTCCCCTAACCCCCCTTTTACTTGCACTCTCAACATCTACTCCACTGCAGGGTTAAAGGGACAATACCATTCAAAAAAATCTTTATTCCTTTTATTGACAAGCAATTTGGAACTACAAGGTTTTGGATTACTTTAATTGGCTGGTTTTATTTTTTTTAAATATAAATTTTAAAAAAAATTTCTTATGTACTTGACCCTTTCCCGGTTAGTCTTTTGATTTTCCCCATGTGAGCAAATGGGGAAAGGCAAAGCAGTTGAGAGGATTTTTTTCTTGAGCTTTCTAATTTTAAAACAAACCCTTTTTTTTGGCCCGAAAGGGGGGGGGGGGGGGGGGGGGGGGGGGTAAATTTCTTATAGGGGGGGGGGGGGGGCTGGGGGGGGGGGGGGGGGGGGGTTGGGGGGGGGGGGGGGGGGGGGGGGGGGGGGGGGGGGGGGGGGGGTGGGGGGGGGGGGGGGGGGGGGGGGGTCGGGGGGGGGGCGGAAGGGGGGGGGGGGGGGGGGGGGGGGGGGGGGGGGGGGGGGGGGGGGGGGGGGGGGGGGGGGGCGGGGGGGGGTGGGGGGCGCGGGGGGGGTGGGGGGGGGGGGGGGGGGGGGCTCGGGCGCGGGGGGGGCGGGGGGGGGGGGGGGGGGGCGGGGGGCGGGGGGGGGGGGGGGGGCGGGGGGGGGGGGGGGGGTTTTAAGAAAAACACCTCCCACCCAGTGCAGAAAAATATTACTCCACTATCCCTCTATGTATGGGTTTTGTCATTGCCTTTTTAGTCTAATCTTAAAAATAACTTCCCCGTTGGGAACAATCAATGGGCCTTTTCCCCACCATTTGTTTAAAAAAAAGAAATACATTAATTAGTACAGTTTAAAAGGGGGGTTAGTCCCGCCCTGCCAATCTGGGCCCTTTTTTTTCCCATAGTAAAACCCCAGCTGGGAAAAGGGAAAAAGAAATTTTAAAATGTAAAACTTAATTGTATAGGACGTTCCCGAAATTAAAATTAAAATATTTAGTGCCCAAAAAAACATTGTTTTCCAGGAATATTGGTTTTACAAAATTACTCTTATCCCGTGGAAGTCCCTTTTTAAGCTGTTATTCCATTGTAGATCCACGTTGGCCAAATCTGCTGATGTAAATGGAGGCCGCCTCCACGCTTTCCTGAAGGCAGATTTCTGACTGAGCATAAAAAAGGGATAAAGGGGGCCCCTCCCAAACAACCTTTTGCCCAAAGTGTTGGGGGGCTTTTAAACGGGATATTTTTTTTAGAAACAAAATTTTTGGGCTTTCATGTTGTGCTTTAATAGTCAAGAATTTGGTATCAAAAATCACAGAACAAAAAAAAGACCTCCTTTCTAAAATCTAACTTTTTTTTAAATTCCGTTTAAAAAAACAATCCCCTATTTTGAACACCTTCCAAAACATACCCCAATAATCACCTTTCAGGTAATCCCTAAATGGGGCCTAGTTAGGGAAAATTTTTCCCATAAGAGGAAAAATAACAATCTGTACCAAATTTCATAAAGTCCCCGTTAAATCCTTATGGGCAGGTGGAAAAACGCCCCAAAAGGACGGTCCCACCCTTTTTATGGCTACCCCATTAGGGCCCCACCTTTTAGATATCTCATATGTGGGCCCCAAAAAAACCTTTATTCCAACAAAGAAAAAAGGCCCAAAAAAAAAAATACCTGCAAGGTTTAAACAATTCTTATGACCTCATTGATTGATTTTCCACTGGACCCCATTCGATTAAAGGGATGTCCCTTTAAAAAAAACAAAAGGGTTACAGAAAAAGGGAAAATATCGAAAACATATCTGTGTTCAACCTAAATAGATAGGGCCCCCATTCCGTGCATCGTTCCCCAAACCCTTAACCCGAGTGTTTCCCCCCGTTTGTTAAAGGGTTTATTTAGGGTCCGTTCCATTCAAATAATGGTAATAGCCCGAGCCGGGTCCAAGGGTATGACCCGAGATGCCCCCATTGGTTGTTCTCAGACAACCTTTTTATTCCCCCCCAAATAAAAAACAAACCCCAACCGGAAGTGGTTTTAGACAGGTTAGCCCAATCCGGGTTAAAAACGGCACGAACACTATACCCACAAAAAGCAGCCTAGAAAAAAGAGTAATCCTGTACTTTCGGTGGTGTTTAAATTCCCGGAAAGTATCTCGGGAGCAACATTTTCGCGCCGGGTAGCCCCAATAGATCACGGTCGCCGGACGAAGTAAAATAAACTCGCGCATGCGCAAAAAGAGACGCCGAGTCCCGAACTACAGAACGGGATTCTCGCGGGCCCCTCCGCGCATGCGCGGTAACAACACGTAAGACCCGATAATATCTATGTGAATTAATGCTTGCATTTCACTACTCTCTCATGCTAGTTCTCGATATAAATACAGATATACACACACATCGCTACAAAGCAGTATATAGATATAATCAAAATATTAATAACGAGAAATAAGATATCAAGCGGGAATGTTACCCAAGCAAAATACCAGGGGTTTAAATAAATATTCAATACCAGATTTTTATACAGTGTGATACATATGATCAATGGGCATTTATGCCCCAATGGATCAAAATGGCCAGATTGCCATACAGAACCCTGAGCTTCCCGAAAACACAGTGATTAAATAGCAAATCATAAAAAAAACATCCAAAGTACAGGGCTTCATTGAGCCCATCCGGTCGCATAGTTCTAAGTCTGTAGGTCCATTCTGTCTCTTTACACAGCAGGTTTTTTATCCAGGTCTCCCTTTCTCAGGGGTCACCGGATTTTTTCCATCACCATGACGTTTAGACATGCATAATTTCCCTCATGTAGATCCCAAATATGCCTAGCTATTGGGGTGTCTCTCCGATGTTTTATGTCCCCCACATGCTCTCCAATCCTGATCTTCAGGGGCCTTAATGTCTTGCCCACATATTGTTTTTTACATGCGCAGGTACAGAGAATTTGGTATCCCAGACTTTTCCATTATTAGGCCATTTTTCACCATCTGGTTTATGCCAAGAAGTGTTTTGTCTTTAATATATAAATCAATAAAATTACTAATGACCTACAGTATTTATGCACAACACACTCCTGTGGGCAGCTTACGACTCTGCCTGAAATTGGCTGTTCATGGATGTTACTGGTCAGTCGCCGGTGGTTTTGGTCCCCCACATTGTGCAAGTCTGGTTTAACACAATGGCTTAGATGTATAAGCCCTAACTATTCCTTTGTTACACTTGAACTAAATCTGTTTTGTATTCTAAAGTACTAATCATTTAAAATGACTACAGAATTAGGTCTGGTTCATGTCTGTCTGTGGCTCTGTCTGGAACCTCCGTTGCAGAAGTGTGATTGGACCTGTTTAACAACGGACAGGACCAGCACCTCACTACTACATTAAGTACAGTGTTGAGTTTGTATTGTGGTTTCCATCATTTTAACGGACATGCAGCACTATTTTGCTGTAACTTTTTACGGAGTCTGCCATGGAGCATCAAAACAGAACTTCTAAGGCCATGTCCCCACTGCACGGGTTTTCCGCCCGACTGTTTTGTCGCCGGTGGACCGGCGGCAAAACATTGAACATGCACAATCTTCCGTCCGGTTTCCCGACGGAATATGTGCATGTCTATGGGAGGGGGGAGGGCTGTTCTCCGCTCATCGTGGAGAAAAGCCGCCCCCTCCCCCCCGCAGCAGTGTGGGACGGCCGCAAAACAGGACAAAAACCGGCCGTGTAAACGGCCCCTAACGCTGATGTGAACCGGCCCTAATACTGGGAGAGCTATAGGAAAATTGGACACTAGGATTCTCCAATGAGAATACTGGATTGCTGGGTTCCCAAGGGCACACTTTGATGCATTTGTCAGGTGATCCTTCTGACAAATAGGGATTGTCCATGGCGGGAAAAACCTTTTAGGGTAAAGTGCACAAGGGCAGATGGGCTATGGATGTCTGTGCAATAAATCAACCTTATTCAACAATAAGCGAGGTGTGGATGAGATTTGGAGAAAAAAAAACTTCTCATCCACACGCTGACCTGAAAAATTACCTGACATATGGGTTTTAGATCCTGTCATTTACATTGTGGTTGCTCTTCTGATTGGTTGTGGGTTTTTGTTTTTCCACCATTCACTTCAGTGGGGAAGTCAATTCATGACAGATCGGCAATGAAAGTTTATTGTTGCACATTTTGCTGTAAAGCTTTGGTTCAGTCTGTAGCTGTTTGCAATAAGAGACCACAACACTACTCTTTTATGGGATGATCGGCATCCATTTACAACAGATTAGGTTTTCTACTGGGTGGATTTTCACCCTCGGAAAACTCAGAACAAGTACAAACGTCCACCCAGTTTTCAGGCGGAAAGTGTGCTATTCAATGAATCTGCAAACCACAGACAGAACCGTCCCCCAAAACCATTGAAAAGACTATAAAATATCGGTCATATTGTTGAATCGGGAACTGACCGGTATTTTTTTTTTCTGTCATCTGGACATAGCCTGGAGCATATTTCCACTAACTTTCCTTTTCTTTTCTTTCTAGTAAGAAGTCCCGACGATCTGCCTGGAAATGTAAGTATTCCATGTTTAGATCCATCCATATTTCCCTAGAAATCTAGATCTTCAATTTATTATTCAACAGTGTAAAGCCCTGTTCACACGGCGGATTTGGCCGCGGGTTTCGGCGCGGTTGCCGCAGCCAAAACCATGTCTAAATTGCGACCCCAGTTCATTACATGGTTTCCTACGGAAAACCGCATTACTATTCACACAGCGCGGGTTTGGCCGCGACCTTGCCACGCGTGTGTGAGAAGTCTCCTGTCAATTCTGACAGCGAGTCTTTAGCGTGGCGGCCGCGTGGTGTCACCGCAGGTTTCAGCACGGGCGGTGCGCGTTTGGGAGAGTTCGAGGCGAGGTTTGGACGCGACAATGGCGCCGAAATCCGCCGTGTGTACCATGCCTAAGCCTTCAAACTAAACCTGATTTATTTCCCTTTTCAGATTGCAGTGATAGGCTGGTTTTGTCCTGAAAAGCCATCCAGATGTCTAGAACAAGGTATCCACAGCACACTATGAGGTATCCGCAATAACTTTTGATGGTAAAGGCACAAAAACGAGAAACATCACTGTATCTAGGTCAGGCATCCTCAAACTGCGGCTCTCCAGCTGTTGGGAGACTACAACTCCCATCATTCCCACTGTTATAGATTATATAAATGCATGATGGGAGTTGTAGTTTCCCAACAGCTGGAGGGCCGTAGTTTGAGGATGCCTGATCTAGCTAGTGCAACATAGTCGCACATACATAATCCATGAAAGCATGTGACTTGTATAAACTATAACAAATCACATGCAGTTGGTGTGTGCACACCTGTAATTAGTCAGATATGACTTGTGTTCCATTAGTCTTCTCTGAAAATGGATATGAAGTTTTTCTCAAATTTATAGTCCAATATGTGGGTCTATCCTGGACCTCTTCTGAGTATTCTGTCCTGTGTGGGTGGATGAAGTCAGTGAAGATATGAGCCAATTCTTAAAAAGGTCCAGGGTGGGCCAGAATTTCTGGCTACAAATTTCTGTCCACTAGAACAACTTCATATTTGTCTTCAGATAAGATAGGTGAGGTACATGTCATATTTGATCAAAAACACGAGGTGTTCTACCAGTTCATGTGGTGGTAAAGTTTATACAAATTGCATGGAAATGAATGGATCATTACGACTGCTGTAGATTGCATTAGCTAGGTACAGTGACATTTCTCCTTTTGTGTATATACAGTAATACAAGAGTAACCGCAAATATACTTCACAGTGTGCTGTGGATAATTTCTCAATGAATGCAGGAACTTGAAAATCCCTTCCACAGAGCACCTATTCACAACGGGTGGTGTGTGGCACTGGTCTCTTTATTCAGAAGTGTCCATGTAATGTTTGTTCTGGCTCCAAGTAGAATTACCTACCCTTAGGGCTTGTCCCCGAGGCAGGGTTTGTCTGTTTTACAGATGGTTTTTGGATTTGAACCTTTTGCATTGATTTAACTAGAAAATCTATGCAGCAGTCCACACTGAACGTATCTTCTGGCGGACGGTTTTTGACACCGCCGGCGTAACGAAAAACTAAGAAAATATTAATTCTTCCGCTTGGTTGTCGGGCAGAACATGAACATGTGGGGACGGCTTGAATCCGCAAAATGTGGAGAAAAGCTGTCCCGTGGCCCCCTCTCATCACATGGCAAAAAGGACAAAATACCGGTTGGAAAATCCATGTGGGAACGCACCTTTAGAAGGACAGCTATACTTGTTCGGGTTAAAAAAAAAAAAAAAACCTTCGGGAATGAATATTTTAACCTACCCTTTTTTTTTTTTTTTTTTTTTCACCTATGGACCTGTTGGCTGAAGCATTTTTTGCTTGCTTTTGGTACTATCTTGGGATACATGTCTCTTTCGTCACTTATTCCAATTTTTAGGTTATTAGAAATGACAAAAACAAAGGTTTGGATTTGTTTTCTTATGTATTCAGCTTACGAGAAATTATTTTATAGACTTTTATGGATGCGGCAATACTGTGTAACCTTTTTTTATTTTTAAAATGGCAAAAGGGGTGTTATGTGAAGTTTTGTTTATACTATAACTTTTTTACACTGTAACATTCCCCCTAGGATACTTGACCACGATGGGGCTTGAAGGTCTGTACCCCCTTCATTGTATAAACAATGCAATAGGGTGCACAAAGATGGTGGTTCTATTACTTCCCAGGGTAGGAAGTAATAGAAATGGAAACATTGCCGATTAGAATGAGGAATGGTGCATGGCGCCGTTTCTCATTCATTTAAGCGCCAAAGGGTTTAATGGCAGAGATCGGAGCCAGCTCTCCCCTGCTGTTAGTGGTGGGTGTCAGCCTCCTATGGAGCGGACTTACTAAGTAAGCCCGCTACATAGGACCTTACCGACAATAGGATGTACTCTTTTGTCGTGTCAGTAACTGGTTAAAGGAAGGGGGTTTTCTAGGACCCAACTTTTACTATCCCCTGTGCTTAACCTTTAAAAAATTTAAAATTTCGATGAACATGCCTCCCTTTTTCAATTAACCCCCTTAAGCCCTTTGGGCTATAAACGCCCCAGGCTTTTGGGGGGTAACGCACCTGGAGTAGGGGATCTTCCTGAGGTTCCGCAAATCAAAAGACAAGTTCGCGCGATGGGCGGGGGGGTTCACTGTAATTCCAGCTGACCCTCCCGCACCCCGGCCCCACCCCGGGACGTCCGGGGGGGGGGGGGGGGGGGGTTTTAAAACCCCCCCCCTTACGGACAACCCGGTCGAATAATTTTAAGAAGCGCGGGGAGATCGCTCCTCCTGCGTCCTGTGGCGGAGCAGCGCAGGGGCGGGGCGACCGTGCACCCCTGCCCCCTTACAGACACCAGGGAAAGGGCAGGAATCCCTTCCGGGTTTTTCTTGACGTCACGCCCCCGGCCGTGCCTGGGGCATGACCCGGCACGGACTGACATTTGTCATGGGGAACCCAGTCAAAGCAAAAACTTTTTATTGATTCCTATTGAATGAGAGATTAAAATTTCATTCAAACCCCCTTGGGAAAAAGTAAAAAAAAAAGTGAAAAAGTAAAAAAAAAAAAAGTGAAAAACAATTTAAAAAACAAAAATGAAAAATAAAAAAAAAAATATACCCGCCCTTTTCCCCCTTTTCAAACGCCTCCCCCAAAAAAAAATCAAAAATAAAGTACCCCTTTTGGTTCGCCGCGTGCGTAATGACCTGCCAAAAATCTTCATTTAATTAACCCGCAGGTAACGCCCTAAAAAAAAAAAAACAATCACAGAATTAAGTTTTGTTCCCCCGCAGCACAAAAAAGGAAAAAAAAGCGATCAAAAAAAATCCATAAATCCAAAGTTTTACCAATTAAAAGCAGCCATCCCCCAAAAAAAAGTCCTTATACAGCGTGTATACGGAAAAATAAAAAATGTAAGTTCGAAAATAGCGATGCATAAATATTGTTTTACACACTAAAAACACTTTTCTTCTTTTTTTTTTTTAAAGTGTTTCCCAAAATAAAAAAAAAAAAATATATAAATAGGGGGTCACCATAATCGTAGCGA
>JAODAL010065567.1:0-18175 GCA_025379985.1 Phyllomedusa bahiana
ATTTTTTCCTTACAGCTTTCATACAGTGTTTTTGGAAGAATAATAATCACAGTTTGAAGGATACTTGTAAATCAGGGTACAACAAAACAATCTCAGAAAAAATATAAATTTTATTTTAACACTTTAAAATCATTATAGAAAACCCCTTATCAATAGCCACATAAATCATGTAACAGATAAAAAGTCAGATATCAGAGGGCCAACAACAGCAGTGTGTTGCAATTGCAATATCACAACAGAGGCATAAATCATAAATCTTCGTGCATATATTTAATAGTTTATACTCACTGTATTATTGCCCTTTCTCGGACAGAATTCCTGATAAAGATAAAGGATCCATCAGAAGAAATAGACCCAATAGTCTACCCCCATGAAAACCCTGCTGAAACACCCTACAGACAACTGTGGGATGATCAACCCAATAAGGGCGGCCCCACTCCCTTAGATGACCCTGGTATTACCCTAAACTGGGTCTAGTATAATCTAGGAATCTGCTAACAAGCAGTATTAAATACTGGCACTTTTCCCCTTATTTGTCATTTTCATCAGGGGAATAAACAGCTGCCTTTCAACAGAGTTTTCACAGGGGTAGACTACTAGTGTGAGGAATATGACAAAAGTCACCCCCCCAGCTCTTGTCTCTTCACCCAAATTCACTTAGTTATTGCAGGATCAGGACTTCATCTAAGCTCCCCCAGTGCTCAACACATGTCATTGAGGAAGCACTCAATTAAACAAATGCTACATCCACTAGGAAGTGAGTCTCATCATGTGGTCCTGCTTCAAAAGGCCCTATCACCAATTTTCACATGTTCCTCACAGTCACCTTGGAGGCCCAGGCAAAGAGCGGTAGTTAGGGAGAGGTGTGAAGGTTTCAAAGAGATGGACGAGTTACAGTGGAGTCCGGATTTAATAAAGAATTATGGAATAACTGTACATCACAGACATACCCCAGTTTCATATTTTTAAATATGAAAGCGCCTCACATGCATAGCTGCCATTTCCTTGCTTTTAGGACCCACGGGCAGGGAGAAACAGGAAACTGGTACCAGGAACAAGCAGTGATCCATTGTTTGGTACCCAGTCGTAGCTAATGCCCATCCAGTTCTAATGGTACCACTGGTGTTGCTATGCCCCATTCCCCTACTAGTATATGGCCCGTTCCAGTGCTAGAAGCCAGAACCAGCATGGCCCCGGAAGGAGGAGTGTGCAGACTGTCACAGGGATGTGACGTGGGATGTCCCAGTGTAGTCTGAGCCCACCTGGGACCAGTGTTGTCTATATTGGATGAGGGGTACATGCACCAGCATGCTAGGAGCTTCCACCTAGGACCAGCAGATCACATTCACCCCCTCCACCCATGTGCGCCCTATGCCAAACTAACTTAAGGTAACTAGACGCATCTTGCTGTTTCTTTGTCCATACCCATATCCTATTTGTATTTGCACGTCTGACCAGTATATTTATAGCTATATCCCTGTGTATGTATCGTTTGTCTAGTGCGCTCACAAGGCAATTAAATATATAAGCTTTAATCCTGAGCTGGGCTGTTGTCTTGATCGGCCCGATCCCACATGTCACTTTTCTCGGTCTCGCTACACAAGGCAAGTTCCTGGCCTGGTTATGAGTCTGAACAGCAGGCTTATAGCTAAATAGGAACTAGTGACAGTCTACTGGGCTGTCAGAGTTCTGTTTCACCTGTATGGTGAAACAGATCTCTCACAGCTGATAAGGGTTGTGGGCAAGTGGGGTATCCTCTTGCACTCCTTGAGTCTTCCTGTGCCCATGTGGACAGGGGTTAACTGTGAAACCGTATCCGGCTGACCTTGTATACCCCGAGGGGGAGCGCAATGTAATGAATACACCCCAAGTCAGGCCATTGTGCAATTAGATTTCTGATTTATGCTCCTGTTGTGATATTAATACACTGCTATTGTTGGCTCCAGATAGCTGACTTTTTATCTATTACAGGAGTCATGTGACTATCGGTAAGGGGTTTTCTATAATAATTTTAGAGAGTTAAAATAAAGTGTGTTATTTTTAATTGTTTGAGTTTTCGAAAGAATACTGCATTTTTTAAGTGTAAACATGAAGAGTCACCATTTCAATAGCTGAAAATAGAAGGGTGGTGATCACCTTTTCTTATTTATATCAGGTAAGCAGCTAAATCAGCAGACTATATACAGCAGACTAAGAGGGGGGGCATGTAGGACTTTCTTTGATGCCCATTGATGCCCATAGAAACTAATCAGTGCTTCCCTTTCATTTTTTCATAGCACTCTATGAAACTGATGGGTTTCAATGGCATTCTGGGGCATAATGTGTTGTGGGAGTGGAAGGGTGGCAGATGAAGCCCTGTCTTTCTGAAGCCACTTAGATTCTGTGGTTCCGTGCAGCATCCATGGATGAAACAGCCAGGATTGGAAGAGCGGTTCCTTCAGGCTATTAGACCAGGAACCTGACAAGCCAATGCCAAGCTATTCCTAAAACAACCTGATAGTGTGATGGTGCATGTGCCCAGATGCCTGAGCTTCAGTCTTACTTACAATATACAGCGATGTAGCTATAGGGGATGCAGAGGTAGCAGTCACTGCTGGGCCCTTGAGTCTGATGGGGCCCAAAAGCCTTTAAGTCGCATAAAAATACATAAGTATTATTAATAGCACATGGCAGGTGGGGGCCTTTTTACAGATTTTGCAGGAAATGTAAGCTATTCTGATCGTTTATATACAGAATCTATCTATCTATCTATCTATCTATCTATCTATCTATCTATCTATCTATTGTGTATGATATGTATAAATTCTTTAGTAATGTTGCTTATGTTAAATGAAGCAATATTGAGTTTTAGATGAAGGGGGGGAGGCAAATGAAGCTAAAGATCCCTTTTGCCCCCTTGGGCCCCAAAGTAGCCCCCCAAGGGTCTAATATTTAAATTCCGCCAGGGGTTTTAAGCCCCCCCCCAACCCCCAAACCAAATTAGACTAAAAAAAATTACAAGTCAAAGGCCTGGTACATGGGGGGTAAAACCCTTGACGGGCAGGGTGGACAATGCAGACAAAACAGAAAATAGTAATGATTGAATCATTTTTAAATTTGAAATGGGGGAAAGGGTGGAGAAACTTGCTCATGGAAGCGTCATCGATCCCCCGGCTAAATCTTAAGAGCTACATTTATTGGTACCTGGAAAAATTTAAATATAAAGAAAATTTATAAGGTCAGTTCTTTTTTTGGGGAAAAAGGGGGCGGGAATATCAATCAGCTGAGATCCATTAAATTTATATAAAAAAGGGAATTGTAACAGAAACGTCATTTTTTTTTTTACAATTCATGAGGCTTCTACATTTATACAGGGATCTCCGAACAAGAATCATAAATAGGAAATACCTGAACAAATTCTTCCCAAAACACCTTAGGACAAATCTAAAAAAAAAAGAAGTTTAAAGCCCAGGGCTTTCACTAAGTAAATTTGGGTGGTGGCTGTGGGAAGTCAGTGCAACAGCTGTAATTAAAGAATAAAACTGCGGGCACTCACAGATTGCTTAGGATACATCTAGAATCTCCCAAAAAAACTTTTTATTAAAAATGCAAAAAATGCCCCTTGAAATACTAATATAGCCAAACAACCCCTGAAATCACAAAAAATTGGGCATGACCTCTTTTTCGGGCAGACAGCCCGGAAAATGAGCTGGGCCTTTGGGGTGCGGGAAAGTTTAACTCCCTTCCTTTAAAAGCAACTTAAAAAAATGCAAAGGGTTTATACTTTTTGTACAAATACACAGTCACGTCGTAATATCAAAACCACTTACTACATTTGACGTTGGCAGTATGTAGCTCATGAACGTATGAGCGGGCCCTTTGGGGGGTATATAATTTGTGTAAAATTTTGAAAACACACATGGTAAGCCAAAGCACCGGGGTGGGTTTCCCGGGAATCCCGCGAATTACGGACGAAGAAAACGACCCAACACCATTCAACAACCCATAGTTTACTGAACTTTTCAGAAAAGCATTGTGAACAAAACCCCCAAGCACACATTTACAAATTATTTAAACCCAAGGGGCCCCTGCCCACACACCCGCGCGGTGAGAGTGTGCCCTCGGATGAAACATCATTTTTTAACCTACTCAGGGGGTTAAAAAGGGGGCCGAGCACCCCCTCCCTTTTTTAATACCATAAAAGGGGCCCCCCAATCGGTGTGGGGGCAGTTAAAAAGCACGGGGGCGGGGTGGCACAGAACCCTTACATAACATATAAAACAGATCCCTCACATGCAAACCCGGGTTCCCTAAAAAAACAGTGTTTAATAGCAACCCCCAAACCAATCCCCAAAACCCGACCCTTATTGGGAATAAACATTTAGGGCCCCAAAACCCCAAATCTGTCCAAACCCTAACAAAACACCTGCACACAGTCCTTTTTTTGTTAGCGTGAAACGTTTTTCCTTTGACCCGGTATCCCTTTTTTCGAGGGCCCGGGCAGTTGCTGTTTCGGGGGGGTAAATTTTTCCCTGCGGCCCAAAGGATTATTCGCCCCTCCCCAGTCTTTTCCAAGGGGGTTCCCTTTCCTTTGTGGGTTTTTCCCTTTTGAAAACGGCCTTAAATGCCACAGTTACATTCCTCTCTCTCGGGGGGTTCTAAACATTTTTTGACCCAAACAGAGCCCAGCCATTCTTCACCCGCATCTGTTCTTTTTTTCCCTTTTCTTGTTTTTTTCAAGAAAATGGCCGCTGCCTCTTTCCTCCTTTCCCATTCCCTAGTCACATTCTATAAATTTTTGCATACACCTTTTCCCGAGACAGGGGCATCTTGGGGCCAAAACACCATAATACAACAAAAATGCTTTAACAAAAAAATAAATAACCATTTTATTTACAGAGTAAAAAAACAATGGGGCGTTCCACTACCCCAAAAAACCCCCCCACAGAATTTTGGCCGTCCTTGAAAAACCCTCCCCATACAAACTCGTCTTGGCATAGCGCGGTGGGGGAAACACCCAGGGGCCCGGGGTGTCCTACTTTGGGGCTATAAGGCTCGGGGGAAATCAGGGAAACCCCCTGGGGGGAGACCTTTTTGAGGGGCCCCAGTCTCTCTCTGGGTGGAAAACCCTTGACACAGCTGGAAACCTCATTTGAAAAAGGGAAACCGAGACAGCCCCCCAAATTCCTCAACAAAGGAGGCTGCTGGACAGGGGTAGGTACTTCGGGCGAATTTTCAGGGCAATTCAAAATCACATCGCCTCAACAAAATTTCTGGGAAATTTTTCCGTGATGGGCCCCCCCTGTCCCCTCCCGGCCAAACCCCGTAAATTTGGTGAGGGCCCCAAGGGTCCACCCTTCCCCTTGACCACATATTGAACTGCCCCCCCCCCCTCCCTTTTCCCAATTTTCCCAGATGGCCTCTTACCCCCACCATGACCCGATCACCGGGGCCAAAACGTCCCCTGCACGGGCTGCGGGTTAGGGATGCACCATTTGGGTTTAATCCCTCTCCAACAACCTTTTTCCCCAAACCCCCCAGTTTCGGGGGTTTTTTTCCTGGCCCAACCCTTGGATGGCCCGGTGGGGTTCTGTGGGACTGGGCATGGGGAAAAACCCTAAAATCTCTCGACCCGGTCCCCCAAACCCACAATTTTGGTGAAGTACCCGGGGTACTGTGCACCCAATTGTTTAGGCCCACATCAGCTCACCCAGGTACTCATGCCACCTACCTTCTGGTTTTCCCCTTAAGGGCCCCCCAGCATCGGGGAAAAGGGTGGGGTTTAAACCGCTCCCCAACCTTCCTTTCCCCCCTGCGGATGATACGGGGTACCAGGGAAAAAACCCTCTTTTTCCCATACAACTTTTTACAGTTCGCTCATTATACCCCCTTTGGGAAACAGGGCCCCGGGTTTCGAATGAAATCCTCTGGGGCCACCCAAACACCTTATGAAGTGTTTTGCAACCGCTTTAAACAGCAGACTCTGCAGTCTTCCCTAGTGGGGACCCCACCGCATACTTAGGGGAAAAATGGTCTGTCAGACCAAACATTAGGGAATGCCCAAGGTAGAGTCCCCAAATCTTGCACATAGCCCCAATCATAAAGAGCTCTGGGGGCCGCAGATGCCCGGGGAAGGGTCAACGGAGCCCGCGGGTTCAGTGCCTTTTTTTAACCCCTTTTTACGAACACTGGGGCAAGTTTTAAACCCAACCATGGCTTAAAAAGTCGGGCATACCAAAGCTTGAAGCCATTTATGGGTTTTTTGCCCACTCCCAAAATGGGCGCCTCCCCTCATGAGTTCCCCGGGAGCACCTCGGGTCCCAATGACAGGGGATAACAATTTTTTTGCGGTGCCGAACCTAAATTGTAAGTAATGGTCCGGCACGGGAAAGCCCCCGGGAAACACCCCCAGCTTACCCCCTTTGCCCCCCAACATTTTTTTTCCCCTCCTGAGCCCAGCTGGTCCCCTCCCTCTTCGGGCCCGGGGGCCCAAAAACCCAGACCGGACCCACCCCTTCCCCTTCCTATATTCGTGAAAACCTCTTGGACCCCTGCCAAAGCCCCCTGCCCTTTTCCAACCCAACGGCATCCCAGCCCGCCACCCCATTTAGTTTGCCACATCCTGGAACATAGGAAACCCCAAACCAAAGGTGGGGCCATTTCAGTGTCTTCTAACTTTTCCCGTCAACACGGGTGGGGATGGTAGTCTAACGGAAACCTTAGAGAGGGCATCGCTTTTACCATTTTCCCTCCCTAAAAGGGAATTTTAATGTGAAATTGGTACTTTGAGAGCCCGGGCCCCCCATCTCGCTAAAGGGCTCCAACCCTTAAGCATTCTCCAAATTTTCCCAAGGGATTTTTTGGTCCCGTCATGATTGGTCACCTTGCCCCTTTGTCAGGTACCCCTGAAAATTTTTCCCTGTCAGGGCCCCATACCAGGGCCATATTTTCCAACTTAAAGGGGGCTATAATTGTGGGGAAATTGGGGCCTGACTTTTTCCCCCAAAGCCCCCGACTGGCATAGGAAATTTTACTCCTCTCCCCCCACCCTTTCCGGAGCTGGGACAGAAAGGGCCCCCCCCAACCCCATGTGACCCCTTTCATTAAAACAACAAAAAGGGAGTATCGAACCGTGCATGGGCCCAAAAAGGGAGCACTGGTCGGCCTCTTTCACAGAGCCCAAAAGTTTTTTGCTCCCGGGTTTTCCCCACCAATAGGGCATTTTTTGGGGGGGCCCCCACCTTTAACCTCTCACAAAGCTCATTTAAGGGCCCTGTAAATTTTGGGGAAAAAGCGGGGTATAAACCTTGGGTAATACCCGGGCCACCCCCAGGAATGTTTTTAAAACCTCTGGGATTACCCCGGCCGAGGCCATTTTTGGGAAACTCCCTTTCCCCCTTTAACGGGGGCCCCCTTTCCCCCCCTCCGAGGTGACCCCCATGCCCCAAGTACTCTATCCGCAAATTTGAAGAGTTACACTTCTTGGGCCCTTAAATTGACCCCCGGGTGCCGTAGTCGTTCCAGGACCTCCCGCATTTTCCCTGAAAGGTCTTCAAAGGGAAAATTCCCCCAAACACCACTACATCTCCGGGGTAGATCAGCACCGACCAAAGTTAAATCCCCCAGACATGCCCCAATCAGCCTCGGGAATGCCCCCGGGGTGCATTGACGGGCCAAATCTCCAAATTAACCCTCATAGACCCCCCATGGGTAAAAAAAGGGCGGGTCTTGCCCTGCCCCTTTTTAGCCACGGGGTCCCCTGCCATATCCCCCGCCAAGTCGAGAGTCAAGAAAAATTTTGGGGATGACCCAAGAGCGGACAGCGTTTCCTTCAATCCGGGGGTGGATGGGCCCATCGCGAACACTGGGCTTTCCCATTTTTTCGTAATCTACACAAAACCCCTAGATTTCCCCCATTTTTTTTTTTCCGAAACCAAACCACCGGGCGCACCCCAGGTATTTTTAAACTCTTTTGGGATCCCCCGTTTCCCCCCAGCATGCGGGCCACCTTTGTTTTTTCACTTCCTGGTACATTTTTGGGTGGGATTTCCCGGGAAAACCTTTCCTGATGGGCATAGCATTGCCCGTAAAGGGGTTTTATGCTCAATGGGAAAAAGCACACCCAAGTCTTTACATTCTTGAGAAAGCCCCCTGAAATTCCCAAAGGGGGTCTTCCAGCACTGTTGTTGCCCCGGAGAAAAAGCCCTGAGGTCAACCCCCATTTGGGCCATGATCCCCTCGGCCCTTCCATTCCGCTGTTGGAGGTTTTACTCTGTCCCCACCCCCACTTTCATAGGTCCAGGCCAACCTCTTTGGGCAGGCAATAGCTTTAAAATCCCCCGCTGGAAGAATCTTCCTTTCCCGGGGAAAGCAGACTTCAGCCCAACCCTAATTTGGGGAATGGTTTTAAATGCCTTTTCCATGACATTGGGCATCTCCAGGGACACACCCATTTTTTAAAGGTGGCCAAAGGGCCCCCGAAACTACCGGGGACGGTTCTGGCCCTTTCCCGTGAGACGGTTCAATCAAGACTTCCAGCCCATTCAACTTCCCCCGGCCCCCCCACCGGGACACCCAAAACCCGTTCGTGTTCCCTGGCGGGATCTTTAACAGGGATTTTCCCACGGCACCCCCTTTACCTGCCCCCAATTTGGGGGGGCCCCCATGTGGGGCTTTTTTCGCAAAACCCGGGGAGCTTTCACCATTTTGTTTTGTAAGGGCCCTCTGATTTGGGCCGGTGCGTGGTGCCCCTGCCCAAAATCTTGGGGGCCCCCCCCTTTTGCGTAAGATGGTGATCCAAGTCCTGAGCATAAAACATACCCCGTGTTAAAATCCCTTTCCCCCCACGAGAAAAAGGGGGATCCACTCCCACTCCCTTTTTGCCGATTCCCTTTCCCCAAACGCGGACTTTCATCCAAAAATAACCCTTGCACGCCCCTTTCCACCATATTGGCTGCGTCAGCCTAATGAAAGCTGCCATCTTTCCCCGGGCCCCCTCATGTGCCTAAATGTCGCTCAAAGAACTCCATGGGGGACAGGGGCACTCTGACCCTGTATCAACTAGGGAAAAAACTTTTTTTGGCCTTCTAACTCGGTTCCATAACGGGGCTTTCGGGGAAAGAGGTTTATGGGCCCCCACGTATGGGTTTTGCTTTTTGTCCAAAACCCCATTGGGCCCCCGGGACTTTCGGCGGGCGGTTTGTTTAAAACCCCGGCTCTGCCCCCACATGCTCAAGACACTCTCTGGGGGATTGGCCCTACGTTTCAACCCAGCAAAAGCCCCCTAATCTCCCCGGGGCCTGAAGGGGCCCTTTTCAGTGGGGCCCCGCTGTTTGGGGTTTCCTTTAAAAGGGGCTTGGGAAGCTTAAGGGCACTTCTGGGGTTTGTACCGTTTTTGGGCCCTTTATCTGGACACTTCCCACCGAAGTTTTCTCAAATCTGTCCGCAAAGCCCCCCCCGGGGCCAATCTGTTAAAAGACCCGAGCTCCCGCTCCTCTGCTTTCTTTGGGTCCCCTTGACGGCGTTTTTCCCCTTATTTGGGATGGGTTTTTTTTCCCTTCCCCCTCCCAGCGGCTAATTAAAAAACTATAAAACGTCAGATCACCCCCATTCCGGGGGCCCTCTCTTGCAAATTTTTCCCCCTAAGGATTTATTGGAAAAGTCCCACAAATGAACTGGGGCTCTATAGTAAATTTTTTCCACTTCCAAAAAAACCCCCCGGCCCCTGGGTTTTCGCCCCTTATTTTATTCAACAATTTTTCCCCGTAGGGCATTAGAGTACTGCATGAGGGTCCCCACCCTCCTTTTTTGCGGCCCGGTTTTAAGAAGGGCTTCGCAGGTGACCACCTTTGGGAAAAACCCCCCCTTTGGGGCCTTTCCCGCAGGGAGAAAATTTTGTCCAGTGTTTTCCCCCCTCGGACCTCGGGGCCCACCATCACTTTTTTTTTTCCCCCCTTTAAATCCCCCCTCTAAAGGCCCCCAAGGCAACTCTGCCCCCAGGGTTTTGGAGCTAGGTTAAAATATTTTAACTGCACTAAACCCCCCTTTCTTTCCAATCCTCAGTGTCATTTTTTTTTTCCCTCAAATTTTGGGGGGGGATTGTAAAAAATGACCCCCCAGAAAAAAACCCCACTTGGGCGGGCCCTTAAAGGGGGGCACCCCAACCTTTGGGTCTGGGTCCCGGGGCCCGTGACGCCGGGAAGACCCCGTCGGGATCCCCGTCCAAAAAACCCGGGCCCCTGTAAACCTTCCCGGGTATGCCAAGTTGTAAGCCGAGCCCCCGAGGGAGGATTCCCGGAATACAGCGGGGTCTTTCTTTACAAACTTTTTAATGCCGGGACAGTTAAAATTCCCTCTCTCTGGGGGGGCCCACACTTTTTTACCCCCCCAGAGGGCCCCTTTTTTTTTCTTCAACCAGCATCTGTTTTTCCCCCATCTTTTTTCTTTTCTTTTTTTGTTCCCTTTTTAAAAAATGGGCCCCCCAGCCCTCCCGCCTTTCCCGTCAAAGTCTTATCCCCCAGTCACATTTTCATACCCATTTCCCAAAAACAGTGGGATCTTGTGGCCAAACACCAAATAACACGAAAGCTTTACAATAATAAGTCCCCAAAATAAGATTTTTCAGAGTAAAAAACAATGCGGCTGTTCCACTATCCCCACCACACGGTCACCCTTGCTGCCCAAGGTTTAAAAAAACAATTGTTTGAAATTTTAAAAAGGGGGGATTAAAGGTTTTTGGCCCAAGGGTAGAAGGGTTTCTGACACTACCCCCCAGTTTGTGAACTGCTCTGGTGAATGTGTATAGTGAGTGGACAAATGGCACCATTGTGAATAAGTGACGTGGAAACTGTGGGGCACCACATGTCATTGATGTGAATATCAGCTATGAAGGTGCGCAAGGGCGGACTGACAAACTATAGTGGTGCAGCTCCCCACCAAAATGAACTAGGGGGCTACCAGACGTGTGTCTAAGACAACAGTTTAGTGAACCCTACTGCATATGCGGCTCCAGAGCAAACAACTGTCACAGTATCTCTGCTAACAAAGCTACATTGGTAGAAAAAGCTTTAATATTAACCACTTACCACCGCAGCCAGTTTTGACCTTCCTGACAGAGCCCCATTTTTTGAAATCTGACATGTGACACTATGGGCGACATGTATGAAAGGGTTTTTCACCCTTTTTCTGGCGTACAACGCACCTAACTGAGCTGGCTACGATGTCTAATGTGCCTAAGTGAGCAGTCTACGATGTCTAATGCGCCTAACGTATGTGCTAGGCGCATGATTCGTAAGACTTGACACTTTCGAAATCGCCTAACATAAAGGGGTGTTCTGGGAGCGTTCCGGGGGTGTGTCGCACCACACTCCTAAGATTAGACACATACATCAATGTGGTTCGGCAAAACTAGGCTCATTACTGCTCGGAAAGCAATGTGGTCTGCCTGAGCCTGAGGATTCGAATATAAAATTAATATAAAAATCTATAATATCCCAAAAATATAAAAAATATCTCCTATAAGATGTATTAAAAATTTAAAAAATTTAAAACTAATTTTACATTAAATAATGCACTGATGACGATGTTCAGATTTTTTACATTTTAATTCTGACCACATTAAATTTGAAATGTGTTTTTGCTGCTCTCACCCTTTATTCCACATACGGCAAGAGCCAGCACAGTACAGGTTTGCTGGGACCTGTGGTTCACCAAGCAGGATCAGTACCGTAGTTTCTATTCACTGACATGCTATGCAAAAGACTTTTCTTTTATTTTCAACCTGTCTATAACCTTTATACATGTTTGGTGCCTTACTAATGTGCCTAAGTTCTGTAATGCACATAACACATAGGCAAGGCGCGTCAAACTTTACACACCATATATGAACGCACAAAAAACACTTTCATACATTCAGGCGCATTATACACTGAAAATAAGACTCGATTATTCACTTCGATGCGCCTTCCTTCATACATGTCGCCCTTTATGTGAGAATAACTGTTTGATACTATTACCCATCCATGTGATTCAGAGATTTTAAGTTAGTGCTTTAAGTTAGTAAGAAATTTTGGTTTGGACCAATCCTTGAAAATTTTTAAAAATGTCTAATTTTCAAACTTTAAAACCATTATGGGGTGCATATGACACTTTGAACACTTTTTATTAAGGTTTTTGTGAGACATTTTAAACAAAATACAGCAATCCTGGTAGTGTATTTTTTATTTGTAGCAGTGGTCACCGTGCGGTGTAAATGACATGCTAGATTTACTCAGCAGGTTTATACGATTACATTGATACCCACTTGGTATATTTTTTATGTTTTACACAATGAAAACACTTTTATTAAAAAAGGAAAACATGTTTTTGAGAGCCATAACTTTTTTTTATTTTCTGTGTATGGAGATGTGTAGGGGCTTGTTTTTTGCAGGAGGATTTGACTTTATTTTGGTATAATTTTTTCTGGGAAAAGGATTTTTGATTGATTGTAAATAAGTTTTTTGGAAAACAGGGTGAAGAAAATACTGTGATCCTAGTAAAGTTTTTAAATTTTATTTTTAACAAGGCTCACCATGCAGTATACATGACAAGTTAGTTTTACTCCCTGGGTCAAGACGATTATGGCGATACCCAATTTATATATTTTTTCTATGTGGAGGAACTTTAAAAAAAAAAAAAAAAATGCGGGATGAATTGACATTTTAATTGGCACCACTTTTGCATTTATATGAGTTTTGATCACTTTTTATTCAATTTTATGTGCTGCAGGATGACATTTTTTAATTTTATTTCACGGTGTTCATCGTGTGGATTAAACAACATGACAGATTTATAGGGTAGGTCATTATGTACGTGACGATACCAATTATCATTACTTTATTTTTATTAGTTTTTGGGGCGATTGGCATTTGTAAATGGGAAAGAGCAGTGTACGTGCTCTTATTTTATTTTCGTGCTTGTGTTTTACTTTTTTTTTTTTACTTTTTTATATTTCTTTCACTTATCCACATAGGGTATTTGAATCAGTGATCATCAGATCACTGATACAGTAGAGATAAGTAGAGAGCAGAACTGCTCTATAATGGTCTTTATGGCAACTGTCACTCACCATGGCAATACCCACAATGCAATGCGGGTCATGGTGATGTCACAAACAGCCCAGAAGTTTTTCTTACACTCCTGGGCTGTCTGGTACGGGACACACCCACGGTGCTGGGTCCGCTGCTGCACCTATAGCAGACAGAAGGAGCTCCCTCCTCCTGCCTTTGCTTTAGCTCCGGCAATCGTAATAGATCACGACAGCTAAGAGTTGATCAATGTGGCATGAGGTAATATACTGCCTTTCATATGTCGTGATCGTGCAGGGCGCGCTTGTGAGCCCGCACGATCTGCAGGACGTACCGGTATGTCCAATGTCGGGAAGGGGTTCATGGAAGTATCGAAATTGGACCTCGGCTGATTGGTTAAAGGTTGGCTTCTCAAATGAGTCACATACTCTGCTTCGTTGAATGGATGGACATTAACATGTCAGACAAGAAACATATGATCTGGGGAATGTTTCTGTGATATTTTCTGGGCCACTCATCCATGTTGTGAGGAAAATGACAAAAGATGACAAGTCACCCCCCCCTCCAAACTCAAATTCACTCAGATTGCAAAAGACATCCAAGCTCCCCTATTGTGCAACATATGTCATGAGGAAGCCATCAATTAAGCAAAAGGCAAATTTCCCCAATTCATATGCAATGCCTGAATGCTCCATCCGTAGGAAACAAAGCCAGGAGGCTGAGCCTCAAAAGGATTTTCCGTTAATTTCATTAACACCTGGCCCAGGCTACAGTACACATGTGCTCTCAGACCCTTGCATCAAAGAGATGAACCAGGCCGATATTTCATAAGGATTTATGGGAGAACCCTGCATCACAGGTCCACCCCAGTTTCATATTTTTAAATATGAAACTTCCCACACACATAGCTTTAACTCCCATGTTTGTAGGGTACACGGGAAGGGAGAAACCAAAGGCTGGTCCTAGAAATGAAGCAGACGACCAGTGTTTGATACCAAGTGGTAGCTTAGACCCATCCAGTTTTGATGGTATCACTGGCTCAGTTCTGTCTCAATGGCCTGTCACAATATGACCCATTTTGTGTCCAAAGCCGAAAACAGCATGGCACAAGAGGGAGGAGAGTTTCCATTGGAAGGAGGTTATGCCAGGCCAAGGCCAACCTAAAGTAAATAGACACATCTCACTGCCTCTCTGTCTGTACTTATACCCTATTGCATTTGCACTTTTAACCAATATCTGTAAAGTATACCCCTATGTATGTATTTTTTGTCTAGTGTGCCTCCTCAAAGGCGATTAAAACTTTAAACTTTAATCCTGAGCCGGTCTGTTGTCTTGATCGCCCTGGTCTCACGTGTCCTTATTCTCGGTCTCTGAAATATTGCTACCCCAAGGCAGGTTCCTGGCCTTGTTATAAGTCTGTAACGGACCGGTCTGATAGCTAACGAGGAACTGCTGGCAGTCTACTAGGCTGGCAGAGTTCTGTTTCACCAGTGTGGGTAAGCAGATCTCTCCCAGTCATTCAGGGTTGTGGGAAAGTAGGGTATCCTCTTTCACTCCCAGGTTCTTCCTGTGGCTGTGTGGACAGGGGTTAACTGTGAAACCGTATATGGCTGACCTTGTGCACCCCTAGGGGGAGCACAATGTCACAATACACCCCAAATCAGGCCGTCGATACTCGAGTGGGAACGGGCTTTTCCTGACACGTGTGGAATGCAGTCTCCAAAGATTTGGATATGAATCCATCCTTGCAGATCAATCAAACACATATATGCTGTTTGTCTTCCCTGGGGTGGATGGAATCTTGCAGCAAGACAATGTGATATATCACATAGCTAGAAATTTCTGACATTGGTTGTAGGAGCATAACCAATACTTTCAAGTGACCCTCTGGCCTTATTGAGTCACTCCCAGACCATCTATTTGTCCGTGCTGCACACGACAGATACTGTGGATATTAGCTGGTTTTCATAATAATGTGACTCGACTGTGTATAAGTATACATAGTTGAGTCCTATTATTATGACCATCAGCTAATATACAAGGTAATACGAAGCTAATATGAGGTAATTAAAAAAATCCAGAGATATGTTTATATATTATATGAAATTGTTAATTACCTTGTGATTACCACAGCCAGTTCTTATACTAATTATTAAAGAAATGCACATAACATTCAGGCTTGATGTCCTAGAAGGTATATGCACATGCCTTACCTAGGTGTTTAAATGTCACATTTATTGATTTATTGCTTTTAATTCTTATGATTCAGGGTTTATATTTTTCCAACATATTCTACAGTGTTGCACAAACTGCCTACATATATCCTGCACCATGGGGCCCCTACACCTTCTATAGCTGTCAGTTATTTCTCTGGATCTGTGGATGCAGCACACATGCATGCTTGGGTCGGCAAAGCATACATTTGTTTTTAATGGTGTGAGGAGAGAGAAGCACACATGGACACTGCTGGCTGCAGCTTCTTTCTATGGAGAACAAAAGGATGGGGCATTGAGATTTGGCATGGTCAATCCATCTTTACTCTGGCATCTTAAGTCTGGAGAGAGTCATAAAACTTCCCATACGCTTACAATAGTCTGTCGGTGCTAATTTTAAACAACCAAAGTTGCTAATTCTTAGGCGCCTCCAACTTCTGTTAATGTGCATCGTGGCCTCAGGAGAGGTTCTGCTCAGGAGAAACCATCAGTATGAAACCATCTGCTGTTTGTATGGGCCACTACGCTCAAATAAACAACACGGCCTCTTCACCGTTTACACAGCTCAGTACATTGGTAGCGGCTATGCAGTGCGGTGCAGTGATATGGCAGTGCTGATCCATGCCAGAGAATGAGCACAACACTGAATACCCTGCACAACTGCTTTTGATTATGCTAAGCAGTGTGTTATATAAATAGGCCTCTTGCTTGAACACAGAGGGTCCTTTAAACAGATGATCGTGGGGTTGCTGTGAGGTGGCCATGAATTTGATATTGATGGCTTATCCTTAGGATCTCAAAATGCCTTTTTAGGCTGGTATCACATGTTGGACATAGCCTTGGTTAAATGGGTATGAATTTATGCAAAGGATCACATGAACTGTGATGTGCTGGTTTGTAAACACAAATATTGCCATGTGGTTGGATGACCTCATAACACACTAAGGCATTTTTATATGTGGGCCAATAGAAAGGGACTTAATACCTAATTGGTTATACTGTAGAGGACCCACCAGGTGGCGGTTGAAAGGTAATGATGTCACGCCACCCACTCATCAACTTCTGCTATGCTAACATTCAGGAATGTACAGAATGATGTTGATGGTACCAAGTGGGGTGGGCCAGTTAGAAGGAACCATCCAAACCCCCTCCACTGTGCCATGTACTCAGAAGTAGAGGGTAGATAGTTATATAATCTATCTTTCTATCTCAAATTCTCTCTCTCTCTATCTATCGCAGTAAGTGCCTGGAAAATTGAACTCTGCCCTTCAATGAATGCATTTGCTATTACAGTCATCGCCCTAGAACGGGCAATCTACTTCTACCATTACTACTACTACTACTACTACTACTACTACTAATAATAATAATAATAATAATAAATATTCTGTTAAAATCAAATCTTCAAGGAGTATTATGGTTTCAGCAAATAATGTTGATAGATGGTTAAATGAGAACTAAAAATATTTTCAAATATAATTTCTTTATTAACTCCTTATACTTTTAAGATCTCTGCTTACAGTCATTTAGTAGAAGCAATCATTGCATACCCCCAGATAATATAAATCTGTCTTGATGATGTGATGGGCACACAGGTACTTGGCACATCCCATTTACAATATAATTGTCACATAACCAGGGCCATTCATAATCCCGATGATTAGTGATGAGCGATTGCGTCAACTATCGTCATCGGGTCGATAGTCGATATCGTCAATTATCATGCCGATATCCGATAATAGATAATCGCCGATGACCATTAAAGTCTATGGAAGAGGAACAACACCTTCCTTCTTACACCCAAACAGGGGAGGAGAAGCTGGAATTAACATCCACAACAGTAAACTGGATACGTGCTACATCTTAGGCAACACACTTATGTTATAAAAGTCACAGAAAAAAGTTACAGACCATTCACATCCCTGTCTTGTACCACGATGACCCTTAAAACCCTTTATGACCCAAAAAATCAAAAAATGTCAAAGGCAGTATTTCTTGAACCACCATTTAGTTGAACTGCACATTACTATCCCTGTCCTGGACCGCAGCATGACCCCCTTAAATCTACATGACCCACAGATTAAAAAGGCCGAAAAAGGAGTCTTTCAACCACCATTTTAGTTTGAACTGACATTGACTATCCTTCCTGGGCCAAAAACATAACCCTTAAACCCGCAATGAACCACAGATTAAAAAGTGGCGGAAAAAGGAGTCTTTGAACAACCATTTTTAGTTGAACTGGACATTGACTTTTACCTGTCCTGGGGCCCCAGCATGAGCCCCAAACCTGCATAACCCCAGATTAAAAAGTGCCGGAAAAAGGGGTCTTCAACACCATTTTTTATTGAACTGGACATTGACTATACCTGTCCTGTACCACAGCATGACCCCCAAACCTGTTGACCCACAGATCACAAAGTGGCACTATGCTATTTTTGTACAGTGACTGTCATTTAGCATATTTTTTGGTAACCGACATTTGTTTACAGAATTTATTTAGGGAAGTTTTTATTTATAGTTTTACATTATTAAAACATTTTGCTTTTTTTCCAAGTGTGATAACATACAACATACACCCCTCCCTGCAGATTTAAAGTATTTTTACACGTGTAGATGTGTAAATTCGTTCCCCCCACCCCCAAAAATTAATACAAATGTCCTAATCATCTCTTAGTTGAGAAGACATTTGCCCTCCCTGCTTCTGAGAGTGATTCAGCCAATCAATTCATTGCTTTCATTTTTCCTCCAAATCCTTCTTCAGTGATTATGGACAGACTCCCCTGGAGATCAAATGATGCGACCCCATAGTTTACTCCAGCACCAGAAAAATTTAAGCCTCAAATTGTGCAATTTTTTGTCCAGCCCTGGAGCCCTTTTTGACACTATTAACCCACGAAATCACCTTTTTTAAAATCTGAT
>JAODAL010065568.1:0-18175 GCA_025379985.1 Phyllomedusa bahiana
CCCCCAAAAGGGGGTTTTTTTTAAATAAACTTTTCAAAAATTTTAAGTAAATTAAAAAAAATTGCAGTCTGAGAGGGGCTACAGCCTTCCTTACATCCCCTTTGGTTCTTCAAAGTTCTTTTTAAGATAGGGACCGGGCCAAGACCCTTGCTGTTGCTGGCCGGGCTTTGCGCAGAGAGACTTCTTATCATGGGGGACTGGCTGAAAGAATTTTTTTTAAGGGGCAGGGGTAGCAAATGCCCCGCGCACCCAAAATCGTCAGGGTCATGGGGCACCGTCGCGCATAATTTGCAACGACCCGGAACCCCGGACATGGCATGGGACCTTGGGAAGGCCCGGGTCATTTCCCAAAGTCCTGGTTTGCCCCCCCTTCCCGCAAAAGGGAAGGGGGGAAACCCCCAAACTTGGTACGTCAAATGCATTCCCTTTATGCAATCCTTAAAATTTGTTTTGACAATGGGCCCACCTAGTGGTAAAACCCACCATAGGGGGCCTCAAAGAAAAAGAAAAAAAAAAAAATTAATAAAGTTTACAGTACAAAAAAAAAGTATTAAAAGTTCAAATCCCCCCTTTTTTTTAAAAATAAAAAAAATTTAAATAATAAAAAAGTTCCCCATTTTTGGTTTTCGCCCCGGTCCAAAAAAGTCCGACCCTAAAAAAATATAACAAAATTTTTATCCCGTGCGTGAACCAGAAAAAAAAAAAAATTCCCAAAAATTCCAAAATTGGGGTTTTTGGCCCATTTTATGTCACTCAAAAAAGGGGAAATAAAAGTGATCAAAAAATCGCATGCTTTCCCAAAAAATGCTAGCGAAAAAAATACCCCTTCAACCCAAAAAAAAGCCCCCCAAACTACGCCCGTGGGTTTTAGAACAAAAAAGTTATTGGTCGCCCCAAAACTATTCAAAAATAAAAAAATTTTGGGAAATTTTTTTTAACGGTACCAAAAACAAAAAGAGGGTTATTGCCGGTGCTTACCCAACCGTAGAATACAGATAACACATTGTATTGGGCCGAAAGGGTTGAATCCCCCCGGGAAAAGCAAAACCCCCCCAAAAAAATGGCGAAAATTAAGGTTTTTTTTTTTTTCCCCCCCAATTCGTCCCACTTGGAAATTTTTTTCGGTTTCCCCGTTTTTTCTATATTTTCAGTGAAAAAACACCATTAGAAAAATACATCTTGCCCCCAAAAAAAAAAGCCCTCATGGTCTATGTAGGTGGAAAAAAAAAAATTATGGCTCGGGGAAGGCGAGGGGGAAAAACGAACGTGTCAACAACAAAAAAGCCGGGTCCTTAAGGGGTTAATAATGTCTTAATTTCAGGGTTGTAATTAAGAACTTTGTCTCATTTTTAGGCCCACAATAAAGTCTACTTCATCTAACGATTTTTAAATCGTAGGAGCTTTAACGGAAGGGAGATTTTTTGTTTTTGGTCTTGTTTATTTTGGGGGTTTTTCAACCTTCGTTGCGGGTATCCTTTTTTTCAGGTTTTTCTGTGGATCAATAGGAAGTGTGTACTGATATTGGAATGTGTAGTATATTGCTGCCCCCAAAAATGTGCACCTATGCCATTTTTTTTAAAAAAAGCTTTTGGAGTGAAAAGCCAAATATTTTTTCTAGTTGGTATGAGGGGGTGGCTCCTCCGGGTTGTTTTTTGCATCCCCCCATCTTCAAAGGTTTTTAAATCAATGCGTGTATTAGTAGCGGGTCCCTTCATCCTGAAATGAGGTCTGAACGGGCCCCTAAAAAAGGGGAAAAACTTTTGTGTAGGAGCCCCCCTGAAATTTGAGGTCCCCTTGAAAGACGGAATGGATTTTAAGCGTTTTGTTAAAAATGTAACTAAAAAAGTAAAACATTTTTCATGTACCTAAGTCAGAAGTCTTTTCAAAAAATATTATGTGCGTTTTGATATTTGTAAGTTGATATGTGCCATGATATGGAATTGTATGTATATTGCCCCCACACCATGTGCACCTATCTCTTTTTTTCAAAACTTTTTTGGTGTGCAAAAAAATTTTTTTTTCGGGATCAATAGGGAACAACTTTATTTTGGCCCCTTTTCTGTTTTTTTAAAACATAAATGTTTTCAGTACCTGAAAAAAAATGGCGCATCTATGAATAGCGAAAAAAGGTATCCCCGAAAATCAAAAAATAGCCCCCGAACGGGATCACGCGCTGTAAACCCCACCTAGAAATAATACTTAATTCTATTATTTCATAAAACTTGCTTTTGGGTGTTATTTGTTACGACTCCATCATATTCTCTCTTTTCTGAATTTTAGCCTTACATTGATAGAACCAGGACCTGTTGTAACAGACTTTGAGTTAAAAGTTTATGAAGA
Organism: Phyllomedusa bahiana; assembly: GCA_025379985.1. NCBI lineage: Eukaryota > Metazoa > Chordata > Amphibia > Anura > Hylidae > Phyllomedusa > Phyllomedusa bahiana. The sequence continues at coordinate 2,341 of JAODAL010065568.1, forward strand.
TGCAATACGTGGAGATTACTCCAAGGGGAGCCCGGGAAAATAGACTGTTTTCCAAAAATATTAAAGAAATGAAAGCAAACTTTCTAGCCTTGGGCAGACCCCTGACGAAAATTCTGAGGGAAGCTGGGGAAACAACAAAATTTCTGCAGTGCAAAAGGGCAGAAAAAAAGTCTAGACAAAGTAGGCTGCCATCTATGGTGCCAATCCAGTAGGTGTATGCTTACTCCTTTTTATAAGAAAGCTAGGGATTAGCGATATTATTAGCCGGAACAGGGGGCAAGTAAAAAAAAGTGATTGTCCATCCAACACCTATCATCTGAAAAATTCGCTAAGGGAGGTGGAACCCTTTTAAAAAATTTTGCCCGGGTAGTAACTTTTGAGCACAATTGAAAATGCCCAAGGGGCAGAACAAAGTCTAGAGAAAGTAGGCTGCCACTACGTGCCAATCAGTAGGTTTTACCCTTTTTTAAAAAGAAAGCAGGATTACAAATTATTGCTGGAAAAGGGGTCAGTTAAAAAAAAGTGATTTTTACATCAACCATCATGCGAACTTTACGACTAAGGGCAGGGGGGGAAAATCCTTAAAATTCTGCCTGGGTATCAAGGGAGCACGTTCCAACCCTGTATTAGTGACACATACTGTCCTTTCAATTTGCTTAATTTTCACAAGGATTGCTAATAATGACTGAATGGTTTTCTTTCAGCATACTCTACGTGTCCTCACCATGGAGACACCTCCTTTTCGACATCAGACTAACCAAGTTTATACTCCGTTGATTGCGCTGAAGTACGCAGATCCCACTGGAGAACTGGTGAACGATGTATTTTACAAGATAGTTTTCCAACATGACACATTGATGCAGGCCAGTCTCCGTGCTATCAAGCTCCTCCGCTGGAAAGCACAGAAAGTACAGCAGGGAGCAAGGATTTTGGGATTTCTCTGATGTATTAATTTTAGAGAGAAAATGGAAAAGTATAAGTTCTATGTTCATAAACCAGTTAATACAGGAAACTCATTTTGGCAAGCACTGGATTATCATTGATCACAAAAATACAAGCTGTGAGAACAAGTAAGCAATGTCCTCTACGGTACAAGTACCTTTCAATTCCCCATCACTGAACACAAGCTATTTGATAGTGGAGGTGTTTTTTTTTTTTTCTACATTGTGTTAGTAAGTTGAGTAGACCACCTGTGAGACAAGATGTGCAATGGCTACGAGACTTGTCCATTGGAGAGGAGAACTTACAGACGCATAGTCTGTGACAGTAACTGAGCCGTGAGTTTCACTTCCCACTTCCAAACACTAAAATATCTCCCCGTGAGTCCCAAGAGAGATCAAACTACCCGTTCATCCACCTCTGAGACATTGGAGCCGCAACATTTATCTTTATACAATCATTCCAGTACTCCTCAACTGGTACTTTCAATGACTTGGTTAGCTTTAAATATCCTGAAGTTAGTGCATTGATGGGAAGCACTGACCTATGCAGAGCCTAATACTGTGAAATTAAGTAAAGAAATTCTACCCATCCTTAAAGGGGTATTCCTATCACATGAATTAGCTTTAAACGTGTAGGCAGAAGGTGAACTAACTGGCACATTAGGAGGCCTTAGACTCCAAACGACCTAGCTTCTCCACTTCTTGAGGCAGCCCAGCAGACTAAAGAGAGTGGTTATAACTCCTAAGCACTCATGTTCAACATCTACTAAGATTGATATTTCACTGGTGGATATGTTGTTGTTAGTATAATTTCTATGCTTGTCCTTTTTATTTTATATATGTGCATTGGACATTTTGCCTCTCTCGGAAGAGGCTTGTTATACCTACATTACTTCCAGATTTTTGTTTGTTTCTTTTCCATACTTTGCCACAGTGAATACTTGAAACTGTCATCCCTTGTATCGAATGTAACATTTGATATACTGTGATATTTATGTTTTATTATATATGTTCACATAAAATCCTAATAAACACATTTATAAAAAAAAAAACAACATGTAGGCAAAAGTAAGTCAAGATTAATCCCAAATACATTGCTGTTCTGATTTTGCTTCCTTTGAGTTCTTATCTCCTGCTTGTGTGCACAAGCTTCACTAGGCTACCAACCACCCCTCTCTGCTCCAGCAGCCCTGGCTGGTATGGTGACATTATTCCCTATTGTGTCTTATCAGGAGCACAGGAGCTTTTACATCTTTCTTATTGACAAACCTTACCGCTTCAGAGCTCTGTAGTCTTGTGTTCTACTGTTTAAACCCTTTCATTACCAACATCCGTCTAACAGGCTAAACTAGAAATAGCAGAGATGATATGCCAATCAATGCTGTAGAACTACCCACAGCTTAACTAGAAAGTGAGAGCCTGAAGCTGCCTGTGAAGAGCAGGCTCTGTGAAACAGAATGAGAAAGCCCTTTTGATAGTTATGACATTTAACAAATGTCCTTGACAGTGAAAAAACCCTTCATAACCAATTTTCCTCAAATGGGCTCAGCTAGCTGTGAAGAGCAAGCTCTGTGAAACAGTCAAATGGGAAAACACCTTTATAGGAATTTTTCTACTATAGACATATAACTGTTTGTCTAAAACTCACTCTTTTGCCCATAGTTCATACATGTGGCCCTTACTATCTATCCACATAAGTGTTAAATGTTCGATTGCTTGGGGTCCCATCACTGGAGCCCCCATGATAGACCTGTGGATGAGCATGTGCATTGCTACTCAGTTCAAATTCTATGAAACTGGTGAAGATAGTCATGCACCATATCCAGCCATCTTAATCATTCTGGTAGACTTTGAGTGGTGCAACAATGCAAACACTCCACTCAAAGGCTTTCTCCACTGCACAATCAAATTAAGGAAGAACAGGGGCCTTGGTGCCGCTGTTTTTAGTGATTGGTGTAGATCCCTGTGGAGAGGCCTCCAGAAACCAGACATTTATTACCTATCCTGTAGGAAAAACCCTTCAAGTAGAACTGAAACAGTTTAATGTTTGTTGTGAATGATCAACAGGAACAATATTAGCTGTGTGCACCAAGACTGAAAGATTCGAGCAACCCTCTGAAAACAACACAACGCAAGGACTATGCACCCACATTATGGTAAACGTAAATTTGAACAATACACATAAGTCTAGGAGGATCACGTCCACTTGCGTAAACATTGGGAAAACTCAGTTATGGCTGGACCTTCCATGCCAAGGGTTTCCATCGCTCTACAACATGTAGCAAGTGGTAAATTCCATGATGCATTGTATTGTGACCACTGAATTCAAGGGGCTTTAAAATGCATGAATGTGCAAGTTGATTCAGATACACTCTTTGGAGTCAGTATGCACAATAGCCAATTGATTCAGATCTTGCAAAATTTATAGTTTAATTTGTTTTAAGGCTAAATAAAAGACAAAGTTTCGTCCTGATCCAGTTCAGTCTGTTGTGCTTAAGAGTCGTTGTCCAGAGAGGCAAAAACCCCCAAGTGAGGTAGAAGCTCAATTGTCCGGCTAATTTTAGGGAATAAAAATTCCTTCCTGACTCCAATCTGGCAAATCAGGAAAAATCATGGATCAATGACCCCTCTCCTGAATCCTAGTACATAAACTTTAATTATTAAGCTCAGAAATGCATCCAAACCTTTTGAACTCGGTTATTGAATTCCCAGACAAGTCCCTTGGCAGAGAATTCCTAGTCTCACTGCTCTTACGTAAAGAATCCCTTTTTTAGTTTATGTAGAAAAAATTTCGTTCCCAAGACGTAAGGGTCCCCCTTGTTCTGAACAGTCCGTGTAAAATAAATCTTGGGAGAGATTTAATTTTTTGATGTATTAAACAATTTATTATTGTCACCACGAAAAGCCCCTCTTTCCTAAACCAAATAACCCTTTTAATTTTGCCAATTTCTGGGGATTTAGTCCAACCTAATACCTTTTAAAAAATTTTTGCGCCCGCCTTTTCCTGGTTCAACTTACAATGGGTTTCCTGTGCAAGGGGCCCCAAAAAACTTTAAAATATTATGTGGGTTTTCTAACTCAGTGATGGGAATAAATGGGAATTAAATTTCAAATTTACTATTTGAAATTTGGTTTTCTAAACCAAGTTTCTCCTTTAAAGTAAGGTACAAAAGATTTCTTACCTGGATGTTAATTTATAATTAAATATTCATGGTGGTCTACAGAGGGAATATTATATTCTGCACAGTAAGGGAAGGGTAATGTTAGGTCGAATCTCCAGCTCCAACTGGCTTAAATTTTTTTGGCAGGAGGCTGGCTTTAATAATTCATAATATTGTGCCTGGGTTACCCAACAAAGAAAAGTCAAACAACTCATTGGCTTCAAAAGAACTTTTTCTTGGTAATGTCCAGAAAAATATTCAATATGTGAACATTCAAAATAATCTAACAGTTTACAAAATGGATAATATATCAAAACACATAGCAAAATGTTAACAATAAAAGATTTAGAAAACATAAATGTGCTAAGGCATTAACAAAGCAATGGATTTAAATAGTCAAACAATGATAGTAAACAGCCAGTCCCAATAAAGCTTTCAATGCTAAATACAAACATATTGCAGCCGTCATCGTCACATATTCTTGGTTGCATTTGTCTGGTGTATAAATGCTATATGGTAAGGTGCGCTAATTCATACAAAGCCGATGTTCACCACGTGCAATATGGGATGAGAACTCGTAGCGGTCCTGACTTCGATGTCCACACATGTTGCACTCAAAAGGGTCTCGAAATCCATGGCATCCCATGTGGATGGTAAACATAACGTAATCCAGAAAAAACACATAACAGTGGTCACAACGGTACACTCCCATTGGGAACCCATCTTTGCTTAACAGCTGCAGAAGATCACGTTGAGAGAGCCCCTGATGTTTCAGGAGCTCATAGATCCTTGCATGTTCTTTGGGTGGTGGAAGTGCACTGTTTGTCCGCACTGGAATATTATTTAGGGTGGGAGGATAAGATGCTCTTTCTTCATGGCTGCTGTCTGTATCAGTTGAGTCGTGAGCATTGGCACCTGGGGACAGGGCCTGGTCTGGAACTGACTTCTTATCTCTGAGGGGCTGGGGGTTCAAGTGGCCATTGGGAATATCAACATGTGTGAGTGGCAGTGGGCAAAGGTTGCTAATAACAGGCACCATTTCTGCAGAGGGAGTGGAAATTATAGGATGCAGGATTGGTCCAAAGTAGGCCATTCGATTTTCGAGATTGTGCTCCAACATCCTTTGAGACATCACCTCATGAGATTTATCAAACAAGAAATTGTTGTAGGAGGCTTCAAAGCATTGTCGCTTCTCTCCTGAGGAAGGAAAGACAGAGAGCCAGACATCATTAGTATGTTATAAAAATGACAGCATGAGTGAATACTAGGAAATCGATGCTATGGTGCCTGCTAATAAAACAGAACCGTTTTCATAACCCAATAAAAACACAGTTAAATTCTTAATAGCATCATCTTTTTTGGATGACAGACACATTTTCTCAGGTTCCCCCTTTGTTTTTACAGTGGTATTTAATATGTAAGCAATTATGGAATATCTTAATATGGTCAGGTCAACCTCTGTGTTTCTCACCTATTGGAAGCATGAACTCTGGTCCCAGAAAAAGGCCATATGTACTGCTACAAAGGGCAGTCAAAAATCCATTTCCAGACAGAGGCTAAAAATCTGCAGTGCTACGTGGCAGAATTTGTATAGGTGCCGAATACTGATGCATAGCCCCTCACACACCTATGATTCACGAGGTGAGTAACTGAATACTTGAACAGAGACTAATACAAAAGCAAGTTAAAATTCAATTCACAGCAGGATCCAGTAAAACCACAGTACCATACAGGGCAGAATCCAAAGGTACAAAAAACTAGTGAACAACTACTCATTCACCTACCGAGTTTCTCCAAAAATAAGACAGGTCTTATATTATTCTTTCTCCAAAAAAATAGCTAGGGTTTATTATGGGGCTTATTTTTTTCTAGTGAACAACAATCCCAATTTTATTCAAATATAGAAAACAAGGAGACGCGTAAGCGCCTTATAGCAGCTATCAGGTTCCTATTCCCCTCGGCTGGTCTTTAAATTTAATATAAAAAATTGTGCAGCACACTAAATATAATGTGGTGCTCAGTCGAAGGATAGTTTCAATCCCAGTATAACCAATTCAACATGATCGACAGCACACTTCTTGTAAATTAGGTTCCTTTTTTCAAATCACAATATTAGCATCGCAAACAGTGACATAACTTGACAATGGTCTTTAAATTTAACCACCAGCTCTGTACGAAAATAAGCCTGAGTCAACTAATGCACTGCATATGGAACCGGGAGGTGGGGGTGTCGTTGGGGTATCGGGGCGACCCCAGAAAGATCCAGTAAGTGTTTTGTCACAGAAGGAGAAGAGAATTGGCTGCAATGCGATTAAATAACCCAGGTCAGCGACACAGGTAGACCTTGAGGAGGCAGTACACCCGGGGCTCTCACTGGTCACTTAGATGGGGAGAGCTTACCTGGAGTGTTAAGGAGGTCAAGATAGCTCACCACTATAGTACTTAAGGCACAGGAATGCCCGGAAGGCATCTAAGATGAAGCAGGAGAAGTAGGCCGCAACCTTGTGCTGGATGTTTGCTGGTTCTCGACATTGGTACTGAACTAGGGCTTATTTACTGTAACTAGGGCTTATTTTTGGAGTAGGGTTTATATTTCAAGCCTACTCCAAAAACCCTGAGAAATTCAGCTAAGGCTTATTATCATGGTAAGGCTTACTTTTGATGAAACTGGGTACTGTTGCTTAGAATTATACTTGCACACAGATAAGGCTTCTATAGGGCGCCAGCCATACATTTACATATAGTGCGCAATGCTGGCTTACAGCCTATTAGAGACGCCCTCGGCATTCAATCATAAGGGCTATCCAGCACCCTGCAAGGCCTCTCTGTGCAAGTATAATACTAGGCAGCCACTCTCCTCATAATTAATGTGTGAGGGGCAGTTTATCAGTATTTTGCACCTGTACAACTTGTCCCACGTGGCACTGTGGCTTTTTTGTCCCCAGCGGGGAATAGATTTTTGACCTTCATCTCTAGCAGTAAGACTTTATTTAGGCAATTTATTTGAATTTTCCATAGCTCCCACTGGCTTCAATGGGAAGGGCCACATACAAGCATGGCCACCTCTACACTAAAGGGGTTGTCTCACTACATTGATTCATCTCACCTCAGTCCTGTTTTCTTTCTTGGTTTCACTTTGAATTCAGGGGCGTGTTTACTGGCTTCCACTATGCTGTAGTAGAAACCAGGTCTGTAGCTATAGCAACCAGTGCTGGCAGCCTATCAGGATAGGTCAAACAGGTATGTAGCTATAGCGACCTGAGGAGCTGATGCAGCCCATACAAGAGGGGATATCTCAGAATAGGTAGGGCACTGTTAATGGACATATATTGCAAAGTGACTTGTTTATGCAAGATCTTTAAGATAAAAAGCAATCGTTGTAGTGAGACCCCCTTTAAAGCGTATGAACAATGCAGCAGTCAGACGGGAGTGCCTTTGTTTCAAGAAAAAAAAACAGCAGTCACTTTTTTCTAACCCTGGACAATCCCTTTAAGGCCTTTATAGAACTGATTTAGTAATAAAATAATGGACGGACAGGTAGTGAGGGGCGCATGCTTGCAGTAGACGTGTGAAGACATGCCTTGCTTAGTTCCTCTCCTTTTACAATTAAATGCCGACTATCAGCAGCTCAACAATAGGGAAGACCTCTAAAGGACAAAAGACCAAGCCAGTACCCTGTTTCATATCCTCTCAGGGGTATACTGAATTTTTCTTAACCCCTGCATGGGGGGACCTCTTTAACAGCTCACCTCTCTCCAGTTGAATGCAGCGGGACCGATTGGAGGACACTGGAGGTGCGAACAGAGAAGTCCCTGCACCAAGTCCCCACCTGTGTACCAGTGGGATATGAGCAACTACGGAACTCGAACTATGGAACGGGGTTCCCCTATAATAGACACTATTAACCACTGCAGCCCCCAACAACAACATCGGGCTTATATGAGAGGTGGCTTCTCATAAGGCAGCCTTTAGTATTATGCCTGCATCTAGACTCCCAAATCCATGTGCTTCTGGTATAACGTTAGAGGCCCCCCCAATTACAGAAATCCTCTTCAGGCCGCTCTCCTCCCCTGAAAAGGGGGCCAGAACATTTTAACCCCAGGGTTTCCCCCCTTTTTGGGCCACAGGGTTTCATTTGGAAAGGGTCCCCTCTTTGCACCACTTTTACCAAACCCCATGGCAACCTTTAAAATACCAGGGGGCCCTAGGGCCCAAAATTTTGCAACATCCTAATACAAACCCCCAAAAAAAGTTGATAATTTTGGGGTTCCCTTTTCTTTTTACATATGGGCATTTTAAACCCGGTTTTTTGGAGGGGGAAATTCCCCCTCCTTCAACCCAATTTTTCCCCAAAATAAATGGATCTGCATAGGGGGGTTTGGGAAACCAAAATTGGGAAAGTACCAACCCCAATATTTTTTCCCACTTTAAAAAAAATTTTTTAAAATTTCCCCTTTTGGTGGTTTGTGGCCCCCCATCAGAAACAGGGTAGGATTAAAAGGGGGAAAAAATAACTCCTTGGTTAAATTTTATATGGGGGGGTTTTTTATGGGTTTTTTAGAAAGAGAGAAGCTAAACCTGTAAATAAAGGGTTAAAATGGAGGGGAGGAACTGACTCTGTAAAATATAGGGTTATATGGGTAGAGGGGAAAGGGGTTTAGTTTTTTGTGATATATAAAGTTTTATGACAGAGGGGGAGAAGCACTCTGTGAAAAATATAAGGGGTTTAAAGATAAGGAGAAAGCTGAGCTCCCTTTATATATTGGTTATTGGAAAAGGGAAGAGGTTAAAAATTTTTGATGGGGGCCCCTTTGATATATAGGGGTTTTAAGAAAAGAGGGAAAGGGGTAAACTTGTGATATATAAAGGGATATAAAGGGGAAAAAGGGAAAAAAGGGTTTTTTGGAAATTCTTTCATATATAGGGTTTTTATGATAGAGGGGAAAAAGTTTGAACTCGTAATATAAAGGGGTTTTATAAAAAGCAGAGAAGTTTTAGCCCCTGTTAATTATAAAGGGTTAAAAAGATAAGGAAAAGAAACAGAGTCTGTGATGTATAGGTTATAAGGGTAGAGAAAAAAAGCTTAGCTCTTTATTTAATTGGGTTTAAAAGATAGAGGGGGGGAAAAAAGGTGACTCTGTGATAAATAGGTTTTTAAGATAGAGGGGGAAAAATACTCTGTGATAAATAGGGGTTTTTAAAAGAAAAAGGAAAAAGCCAGCTCTGTGATATATAGGTTTTTATAAAAGAGGGGGAGAAGTTTAGCTCTGTGATATATAGGGTTTTATGATTTGAGGAGAGAAGCCAAATCTGTGATTATGGGTTATATAAAGAGGAGAGGGAAAAAGCTCTGGGATATATAGGGTATATGAAAGGAGAAAAAGCTGGCTTCCCGTGATATAAGGGTTTTATGATAGGGGAAAAGCTAAGCTCGTATATATTGGGGGGGGGGATATGATATAGGGGAGAAGCTGACTCTGGATAAAAAAAGGTTTTATGAATAAAAGGAAAGGGCTTTAGTTTTCAATTTGGGTTTTTAAATAAAAAGGGTTTTTGAAAAAAGTGGAAAGGGGAAATTTTTCCTGGATATATAAAGGGTTTTATTAAGGGAAGAAACAGCCTTTGTGAATTTTTAGGGTTAAATGATAGAAGGGGGGGGAAGCCAGCTCTGGGAAATATAGGGTTATATAAAGAGGGAGAAAAAATGAGCTCCTTTTGTATATAGGGGGTTTTTAAAAAAAAAGGGAAGAAGCCCGGGGGCTCTGTGATATATAGGTTTTTAAAAAAAAAAGGGAGAAAAAACTTTTTCTTGGGGATATATAGGGTTTAAAAAAGATAAGGGGAGAAGCTGAGCTTTGATATTTTAGGGTTTTTATGAAAAGTAAAGGGGCTTAGCTCTGTAAAATATGGGTTTTTAAAATAGGGAAAGAATTTAGCTCGTTATAAAAGGGTTAAAAAATAGAGGAGAGAAGTTTAGTTTTTTTGGTATAAAGGTTTTTTTTTAAAGAGGAAGAAAACCGGGGGGGCCAGGGAAAAAAAAAGTTAGGTGGTTAAGTAGAATAAAAAGCCGAGCCAACCCCAAAATTAAAATATTTTAAAAATGATAAAGGGGGAAAAGCTTATCTTTTTTTAAAAAAGGGGATTAAAATTAAGGGGGGCCAAAGGGGAAACTGCGGGCCCCCCAGCTGTTTTAGAAAAATACAACTCCCAACATGCCCACTGTTTTTTAGATTATAAAAATGCAAGATGGGATTGTTTGTTTTTCCCCCCCCGCTGGGGGGCCCGGGATTTGACACCTTGGGTTATATGAAAGAGGGGAGGAGCCGACTCTGGTATAAAGGGGGAAGATGATAAAGTTTCCAATAAAGCAAGTTAATCCTTTTTCTGGAGTGCCGAGCACTGTGTAACTTCCTATAACAGGGCTGCGGAGTCGGTAAGCCAAAGCTCCGACTTCATCTCCTCATTTTCCCTGACTCAGACTCCCTCATACATGGCGCATGTTTAAGTGATCACTTTACTGTAGTAAAATGGTTACATCAGGATGTTTATCACCTTATGATACAATAATCAAGCTATTTAGGTAGCACAGACACTGACAAGCAAAATGGTAACAATGTTTTGAACTTGTGACTTTCAGGCTCCATATCTCACCATCCACTACAGCTTTGTACATGAGGCTACCATCATTCTAAAGACAATCATCTTACCTACCTTATACATAAATGTGACTTGCAAGTATTTAGCATCTGCTTAGTTCTGCAGATTGTTATGTAACTACATTGTTACTGTTCTGCTCTTAAAAATCAAAATGTTTTCATTATTTTGTTAGTATTTGGTAAATCCACCTTTGGCTTTCGATACTGCCTGAATCCTTCTGGGCTCTGCATCAGATTCAAGCAGGTCTTGACCAAAATCTTATCCCCAGTCTCTTCTACACGTTCCCAATGTTGGTGCAGACTGGACTTGGGTACGAATACAGCTTTTTCTTCAACTCTACACACAAGTGTTCGATTAGGTTGAGGCCTGGGGACTGTGGAGGCCAATACAGCAACTCTACTTCATTGTCACTGAACCATTCCTTCTCCAACCTTGACATAAGCTTCAGGTCGATGTCCTGCTGGAACACTATGTCGTCCTTTTCATACCCATAATACTCGAGTATATGAAGTAACTCATCTTGTAGGACACTCACATATAGCTTGGTATTGAGATCAACATCGATCCTGGTCAAGTATCCAACATCTTTGGCTGTAAAATACCCCCATATCCTCAAGCTTCCTCCACCGAACTTGACAGTTTCATCAATTTTTCGAATCATTAGTCCCATTTTCCCTTGATTCTTCCGAACCCATTTGCACCCATCTATTAACTTTTATCTCATCGCTCCAAGTCACCCGCTTCCCATCTTCCATTTTTTTGTGCTTTTTTGCAGACTTGAGTCGATGCTTCTAATGACGAGATTGAAGTCAAGGCTTCTCTACCTTTTTTCGAGCCATCATTCCAGTCCTGTGTAACAAGTGTTGCCTGGTGCTTGCATGGACGTCCGTGATCTCATTCTTACGAAGCCTACAAGCCGCCTCCACTGCCGTGTCTGTCACGTTAGAACTGCTAGACCTTGTGATAAGCCGACTTGTTGACTCAGATATTTTGCCTGGAAATCCACGTCTTGACTTTTGAAATGGATGGACTTCATTTCATATTCTTCCAGCTGTCATGGCCTCACATTATGAAGTTTGGCAATTTTCTTGGCTGAGTGACCACTATCGATGAGCTGGATGATGCTCACTCTTCTTCATGGCTGCTTAAACCAGTGTGCTTTCACTTTGGAATCAGCCTAGTAACATAGTATTAGGGATTGTGAGAACAGGTTGTAATTTGTAGTGCATAAGAAGAAAAAGTTTGTCCCACCACCAGGAGCAAAACAGTAACAATGCACTTACATGACAAGAATCAGCAGAAGTAAGCATATGCTATATAGTTGCAGGTCAAAGTTATGTATGAGATAGCCAAGAAGATGGTCTATAAAATGATGGTAGTCTCATGTTGAAAGCTGTACTGGATGGTGAGGTATGGAGCCTGAAATTCAAAAGTTCAAAACACTGTTACCCTTTTGCTTGTCGTTGTAAAATATATTTATTGGATATGAATTTAGAACAAAAAAACTTTAAAAAAATTGTAAATATGCAAAATTCCGCAGTAAATGGGGAAAAAACAGTTTTCAACAAAACCGTCCTGAACAACATTTGTGGAGTCCATGAATTTGTTCTGAGAAATAGTATCACCTTCATCAGATCCTCCTTCATAGATGACCTCAACTCTGATCTCATTATTTCCAGGCTAGAGAAAGGCTTCTCTACACTAACTTGAGTTGGGGGCAAAGTGGTGACCACAGGGGCAACATCTCTGACCAAACTCGGGGTTTAAAAAGAACCCTCAGCCACGTCAGTTTGGGGATGAATTTTTTTTAAACCTTTTTAAATTATTGGGAAAGCAGTGAAATTTTCCCCCAAAAAGGGGGTAAGTTTGCTAGGAGGGAAAATTTCCCCTGCGGTGTTTTGCCTTTTTATTACCAAAAATCTTTTAAAATTAATTTTATCTAATGGGGCTGAAGAAGGGAAGCAGGACCGATGAACCCCAATTCCCATGTCTTGACACTTTTTTAACTAACGGACCAATTTATTATATATTTTGGGGTTGGATCAGTCCATTTATAAAAACCAAAATTTGAAAAAAAGGGCACCGGCTCCACCCCCCTTTGGCCCGAAAACTTTTGATTTTACGGGACAGAACAGAAAGCATGTGCCATTTTTCGGCATTTTTGATGGCATCACTAAAAAGGCACCCAATCGACCCCTCCCTTTGAACGGGGCCCTAATCCTCACCAGTATTTATCCAAAAAACAAAAACGACTAAAAATAACTACATTTTATAGTTTTCTTTTAGTGATTTCAATGTGCTGTAAAGTTTTTTAAATTAATCCCAAAGTAAACATGTGATGTAAGTACAAATATATGACAAAAAATTATTTCTGAAAGTTTATATAAGCAGGAAAGGTGAACAGCCCACATATGACCCGTTTACCTCAGGTTTTAATGTAAGAAAAGGCTGAATAGCAGAACAGAAAAAAAAAAAATGACATCACTAATGAAACCTTATACTCGTGACTCACGGCAGACAAAATCTCCCGTCTCGAATTTATTTCTGATGTCCCTTTTCCCTGAAAACCAGGTTTTAGTTCCCAAAAACATCTTCTCCCCACATCATGATATCCCTGACAGACAGGCTCCTAAAAAAGTGTGGAACAAGGCCCATTCCTCGGGAGAGACGCTCAAGGAAAGAAAGTGACGAGAGCTGGAGAATAGCTGCCCGACTGACCTGAATCACAATCGCAAGTGTCAAGCAGGATTACCGAACAAAAAGCGGGGCTACGGAATGTGAGATGTCATAGTGGGCTGCCTTCACAGCCCCTTCAAAAGGGGCCCCCTCATCTCCCCTAAGGTTCACCTTTTCCTGCATGTTTAGGGGGTGGGATGTCATAGCAGAAGAGCAAAACGGGCTCCTGTTAAATTTATGGGTTCCCAAAAATTTCTTCAATTTCTCACACCATACATTTCTCAGGGGAAAAAGATCTACAACTTGCTGCGGACTGTGACAAATAATTTCATTTCAGTGTAAGCTGTTTTTGGACCCCCACGATTTCTATTCCCCCTCCGAATTTCATTTTTACTTGAAAGATTTTTTGCATTAAATTTTGGGAGCCTGGTAGTACAAACATAATGGAATAAAAGAAAGTCCTCTCACCAACCTGTCAACAGGTGTGGCCGGGTTCAACAAAATTTTCCCCTACTTTGCAGGTTTCGTTTAATACAGTGAAAAGAGTACCCCGACTTACCCCAACAAGTTGACCGGCCCAAGACTAAATATAATAAACAAACTGGTCCCCATTTGAAATACAGTCACATCTGTTTTGCCTGGGGTACATGCTTTATTTGCGGGGCAAAAAAGCCTGGTAGACCTTTCCCTTTTTTGTTAAACAGAAAACGATGTGTTTGAAATGTGTTCTATTGAAGACTATGGGCCGGTCCCCGGTGATTGTCATTTTTTCCTTTTTTTTAAAAAAACCCCACAGACACCTCCGTGTGGGGAATAATGCTGGTGAACCCAGCCTTACCTAAAAAAATGCATTAAAATTTACCTATCAGGTGGAGCTTTTGAATTTAGGGCCACCCTTTTGAAATCTATGGGGAAAAAATGAGTTTAGACCAAAAAGTTTCTACATGTGGCCCTTTGATGCAGGACTTTTTTTGTTTAAATGTTAGACTGTTCACTGAGAGGCGGGTAACATCCTTTATTTTTTGGGGTTTGGAATGATTATAGCAAAACCCTACCATATTTTTTTTGTTTTTTAAAAATTTGCCAAAAACGGCAATTTCTAGAAAAGGGGGAATGTTGTAAAGTGACCCCCCTCGACAGTCGTACTTCTCAAAAGGTCTCCCAAAGCACTTTTCAAACTGTCCATTTCGAGACATATTTTGGGGTAGGACAGTTCAACATGTATTGGACCCCGGGTACAGCAGTATTTTTTGTTTAAAGATGCCAAAACTGGCCAGCCCCTTCATATTGTCGCCCTATCCCTTTATCACAAGTTTCCAAACCAAAAGTTTTTTTTTAATTTTTAAAACCCTTACGTACAGGGTTTGAGAATGTTTTTTTTTTCTTTTTTTGGGACAGGGTGAGAGCACCTTAAAAAAGAGGGTTTTCTAAATAGGTAGGACACTGTTAATGGACCCAAATTTCAAAGTACTTGTTTTTGCAAGATCTTTTAACATAAAAAGCAACCTGTAGTGAGACAACCCAAAAAACAAGGTTTAAAAAAGGACCGCTAAAGCACTAAAGGGATGGAAAAGGGGAAACTTCAATTCCCCCTAGAAAAATGTAAAAAATTTTATTTTGGACTTATCCAAAAATTATGCCAAGTTTTAAATTCCTTAAAATATTGATTTGATTTTCCTTCTTTCCAATTCCGAAACCATTTACATATCCATTAGAAATAACCTTATAATTATGACTCTCCCGGTTGGACCACTGGATTCAGGTTCCCTCCATATGATGGGTTGCTGCTGGTAGGTGTAGCATTAGGTTATACTTTAATTTCATTGTAATTGTATGGTTCACTATTATTCCCCTTACGTTTTTAATTATTTGGCTTTTTTGCCCCTCTTTGGGCAGCAAAATTCACACATTTAGATAGGCATGGGGTTTAGTGGACGCATTGTGCAAAAAATGAACTGGTATCAGGTAAACATTTAAAATTGGGTTTTACATCCAGATGAGGGATCGCCGCCGCGTTTAAGAGGGGTCGCCCCCGTGTTTCAATACGCAGCTCCGCCCGTCTTGAAAGAAATTTCATGTCAGTCCAAAAAAAAACGCTTATAATTGGAAAATTCAGCCTTTGTGATGGTGATGTTGATTACAGTCACCTTTTGTGCAGCTAAGTTGTTATCATAAAGCTCCAGTGCGATCCTTTAATCCAATTTTAAAAATGCTTTTTGTTTTCCTGGCAAACCCTTTTTAAAAATCCTGTTTTGTATAATGCTGTTATGTTTGTACATTGTATTTTATCCCCAAAAACAAAGATTTAAAAAATATTTCAACAGTAGGACAAGGGCCACAAAAAAACTTTTTTTGTTATGAAGCGAATTTTTTTTTTTTTTTGGGTTTTTTTTTTTTTTT
>JAODAL010065569.1:0-18174 GCA_025379985.1 Phyllomedusa bahiana
AGGAAATCCCAACGCTTCCCATTTTTCTTGCTAAAAAACCTTGGATATGAAAAGTTAAAAGTTCCAGATTATGACAAATGTAAAAGTGTACAATATAAAATGTTGTTATAAGACAGTTAATGCCTGAGGTGCACACAGAGTTTTAGTAACTTAAAGGAGTTATTCACCTTGGTAAAAAATTATCAAAAAAAGGTCCAGGGCCCCAAGTAAAATAAAAGAAACTATACTCACCTTCGCCCGATGCCCAGTTCCAACAGGGCTTCTTTATGGTCTTTTGTTGATACGGCGTCACTTCCGAATAAGGACATCACTGCTCTGGCTGCTAATTGGCTGCAGCGGTCATGTGCCCCTAATTTACATCACCATTTGGAAGTGAACAGTTCCAGACAGTGATGTAAGTAGAGGCAAATGACTGCTGCAGCGGCCGCAGCAGTGATGTTACCATTTTGTAGTGATGCTGTGTCAACAGAAGAGTGGAGAGAGGTGCCTCTGGAACCGGGACAAAGGTGAAAAAGATAGGTTTAGCTTTTTAATTTTTACCTGGAGCCCTGGAGCTTTTTAAATAACTTCTTACTGAGGTGGACAAACCCTTTTACTGATTGATCTTACTTACTGAGTGACAGGTGCAGTCCACAAGATTGTAGGCAACCCAATAGAGTTACTAAAGTGTTTGTGCCTCGAATCTGTCACAAAATGCTCCAAAATATGACACTTTTCATTTTAGAAACATTTTGTGCTTGTTCACACGGAGTTTTAACTTTGTTACATCCTCTTTTTAGATCCGTCTCGGGGACCGACAGGACAGACCCAGAGATGGATCTAAACAATTAGCAGTGAGATTATTTGCAGGCTATAAGGAAGACGCAGCGGCGTTCACATGAGAGATCGCCGCTGCGAGTTTCCCTCCTGCCTGTCGGGTCCGTCTTTGAAAGAATTGCATGTCAATTATTTTAAAGATGGAGACGACAGGCAGGAGGGAAACTCGCAGCGGCGATCTCTCATGTGAACGCCGCTGCGTCTTAATCTCACTGCTAATTGTTAGATCCGTCTCTGGGTCTGTCCTGTCGGTCCCTGAGACGGATCTAAAAAGCGGATGTGAACACGGAGTTAAAACAGCGTGTGAACAACCCCTTATTGTTTGTTTTTGATGTCAAATATTTAACAATCAATACCAAAAGCAAACCAATGTGCGTTTCATCCTCGCTCCATCCTGGGGTCCATCCTAGTAAATTTGTTCCAATATAGCTTTTTGTATTGCAGCAGTATCTTAATAGTTAGAATCAATCAGTACAACAATTGTCTGTGAATTCCAGGCCTAATAGGGTCATTGATAAAATGTCTTATGATAACATAGTTACATAGTTACTCAGTCCATCAAGCTCAAGCAGGAGACAATGCAGATAAAAGGGATGGTACAGGTAATGTCAGTTCTTTGTTTTACACTATTGAGGCAGAAATATAAAATCAATAAAATATGAGCCAATGTGCCCTGAAAAGAAATATTTTACTTTTAATACCAAGTGGCAACCAAACTGGATTAATGTTCTAAACAAGAATTCTATACAAGCCAACATTCATGAAATTTGGCGTTTACACGCCAAATTTCATGCAAATAAAAAAGTCATAGAATACGCCTGATTTATGAACCCACTATACAGCGGGTCATAAATCAGACACATTCCAGCACTCGGGCGACAGTTCGGATCAACGAACTGGTAAATATGATCAACATAATTTTGTTGCTTTATAATATAAACCAATATTTGAAAGTGGTATACCTGCTCCGACTGTAATGCGGCCAGAAATGCTGTAGCGAAGCTATAAATCTATAACTTCGTATGGTTCTAGTGCGCCCCGCCTTCCGCATACTCCCCGAGACCTGGCACATTACAAAGCGCCGCAGGCATGCAGGAGATTTGAAAATGTATGAACGGGGCTGTGTCTGATATCGGGCTGTAAAGACGCCAGATATCTATTGCAGTCCCATTCATACATGTCACCCACAGTGTCAATATTATTTTCATGCAAGCAATTGGCTAAACCATTTTTGAAGCTCTCACCTGTTCCTGCAGTTACCAGCTCATGAGGTAACTATACTATAAACTCACATTTCTTATGGTAAAGATGGCTTGTTGCCTCTTTTTTTTTTTCTGCAGATGAAAGAAGTGCCTTCTTGTCTTTTTAAGAGGATTCTACAATAAACGGATTTTCCCCATACTTTCTCTAGGGACCATTTATATACTTTAATAAATTAATCATGTCTCCCTTTAGAAGTCTTTTCTCAAGCCTAAAAAAGTTTAACTCTTTTACTCTTTACTCATAACTAGGATTCCCCTTATTAGTTTAGCTGCTCATCCTTGCACTCTCTCTAATTTCAGGGCATCCGTTCTATGAACTGGTTCCCAGAACTGAACTGTATATTCCATATGAGGCTGAAGCAAGGTCAAATCCATGCCTCTTTTAAAACACACTAATATCCTGATGGAAAATAGAGGCAGATGTTTGGCATTGCATGTTATGTAGTTTATGCAGGGCCACCGTTAGTGCAAAACAGCTGGTACTGTTGTATGGGGTCCTGCCAAATAGTAAAACAAGGGGGGTCACTGTTGCCTGTAGATACTGCCCCTTTGTCTCACAGGCATGGCAGATAAACAGGCCATAGGCCTGTTCTTTTTACAATACAGATTATCTCAATTGTATGCACATCCTCACATGGCAGAGGAAAGGAGCAATTTGGTTTCTACCCCTCTATCTACTGCACTGTGCAGATGAAGTGATGTCATCATGATGCATGTGGTGCTGCCTGTCCTAGGACTAAAGCCTCATGCTTATGGCCTAGAACATGCCAGGACTAGCACCCCTGTGCAGGCATCATGATGATGTCATCTCGCCTTCGCTAGGCGCTAAAAAGAAGAGCAATGTGTTTGGTGGAGTATCGGTGAGAAGTGAGCATTATTTTGTTTTTTAAAATTCTCTATGGGGTGGTTATATGCCTAACATTACTTTTGAAGGGGACTATATATACCTACCTACCTACTTATGGGGGGATGCTAAACATATATATCTACCTACTGGGGGGGTGGGGTATGTACCTACCTAACTGCTGGAGGGATCTCCATGAAGAAGACTTCAATGTCTGCTTTGAACCAGTTATTCATGATGCTTTTGTGCTGGCATGTTAATTATGTTGTGTATTTGTGACAACATTTACACAGACTTCATTCCTTTCAATATAACAGAGGGTAAATCAACAGGGAATCAGTAGCACAAAATGTACGATTTACATGTGGATTTTGCAGATTCTCCTATATGTGAATTTATCCAAAGGATTTTCACCAGAGTTTTAGGTGCCAGACATTTTGTCCCCACCAGGCATACAACGTCAAATGGTGTAAAATCCTTTGTGATGCCCCTTCCTTATAAGAAATGTCTATCATATCCATAAAATGAAATGAGGTGTGTATATTCATACACTTTAATAAATAAGATGACTAGCAATTGACAGTTTATGTGTTGTTAATTAGATTAAAGCTCCTTCATTTCTCTGTTCCCAGATGAGTTGTATTTGCTGGCTGATCTGAAAGATTTACACCAAGCAGCTGTTTATGCATGTGTATGTCTTTACAATTACTACTTCGAAAAAGTTAGGGAATTTTTTTGATGGTAAATATGATCAACATAATTTTGTTGCTTTATAATATAAACCAATATTTAATTAACCTGCATCACAGAGTTTAAAATATTGGCAATATTTCATATATATTACACTTGCCTGTGCCAAGTAAATACTGTAATGAGAATATACATGTTTTAAACGTAGAGGTGACATCCAGCTGTACAGATTCATGATTTAATTTAATAGCATTATGCAGATGATTGTGCGGACGCATGAGGTAACATACATAAGTTTCCATTTCATATTTATTTCTGGATTTCGCCACCATTTATTTTGACTCAGACAACCTCGATTACATTTTTTACAACCAGTGTCCTTCTGATTACCCTATGGAGTTAAGCTCTAATTGAGTGCTACTGATAGTTATTTATATGAAAATGTATTTATTTATCATGTCCATTGCTTTGCTGGTAGAGAATAAGATATAAAATAATGTTATAGAATTTGGGCAGTTCTGGATATGGCACAACCCAAATGTATTTTCAACATATTCATTTTGCTGTCTGAAATGCAGCTTAATTAAGGCATATTATTCCCCTTCCTCATCTATATTTAGCTTATAAGTATGATCTTATAACCAATAACGAATCAAAATTTAATTCCTAAAATATTTAGGCAAGCAGACCTGTTTCCTATAAAGTTTAGTCTTAAAGCCTATTATAAGGCCTATTATCCAGTTTTTCCTTTTAAGATATTTATGACATTTTCACTGGGTAAATAACATCTACCAACTCTTCTCCATTTATACCCTGATTGCATAGGTTTTACAATAAGGCTTAATATGATCCACTTCTAGTCCTATATATTCTGTTTCTCCTTTTTTGTTAAGCCAGAATTACCCAGTACAGTTTGATGTAGGTTTGGATTTATGTTTTTCAGTCAAAGCCAGGAGCAAATAATAAAAAGAACATACATTTAAGTTCTTACTCTCCTCTTTTTGTATTCACCCGTTACCAAAAAAAACTGCACCAAAAATTGTGAACCTGACCCAGAAGTATCATTGTGTTACAAATGACAAAAATTCTGACATTTCATTCTCTCCTTCATATTAGATCTCTTGTGAAGCGGTTGTTAGGCAACTTCTTCTAACAACGTTCAGAGCAGGTCAGCTGACTAGGTAACACTTTTTAAATTGTTGCAGAGGACTGGATAATTACTAGCTTCTCAAGAAAGCTTTCTGGGTTAGGTAACCTGGTGTGGATTATAGTGCTTTTTGTTTGTTCTTTCTTGATATTAAGTTGCATCTCATATGGACCTAAAGTAGTCATTTATCGTCCTTATGGGATGCATGGTGGATTTATGTGATATGGTGAATTTTGCTTTTGTTTCTCTATATTTTCTTTTCACGTGTCTTCATATTTTTAGTAAGTACAAGTAAAAGTTACATTTGAGACTTGCTTTTACGGCGATATGTATGACAGCTATACTTTTGAATGAGATGTTTTCCAAATTATACAATCTATAAAGACTGACAAGTTACTTCTAAACGGTTTCAGAGTTTGCAGTAATATAACGAAGAAGTGCTTGTGTCATTTTTAACACAATAAATGAAGACTATATGGTAGACACTAACATAAATTATGAAGAACTGCTGTTAATTATCCATTTCTTTATCCTAGAAAAATACTATGGGCCACATGTATGAAAGCCATCTACATCTAAAACTCACTATGCTGCCCATAGCAACCAATCAGACTGCCCCTTTCATTTCATATAGTGCTCTGGAAAAATGAGAGGGGTGTCTCTTAATGTTGCTTTGGCAACAAAGTGAGTTTTAGACCTAGACTGTTTTCATATATGTGGCCCTAAGTTTCTTATATATTGCCTGTTGATTACCAACCTCTAAACCAACCAGAGGTGATCATTATTCAACCATAAGAAGAAGTGGCATAAACATTTTCATGCACCTACCATTTTACAATTTCATGGATTTCATTCATTTTGTAATTCCACTTCTGATAAAAGTGTATTTTTGTAGGTCTCGCTATGCATCAAAAAAGATGTACACTTTGGTTTAAAAACCTAAAAATGTGTATTTGCTTTTCAGATTAAACAGTGGAGGAAAAAAGATCATTTAAATTCTTGATCATATAAAGACTAGATTCACTGCTTTAGTATTCTTTTCCAAGTAAAAGACAGAGCCAATTGTATTTTGGTATGTAAGTATATCAAAAGCAATATATTAATAGGCAGTTCATTGATAATCATACTGCCGTACACTCATACAACAGAAAAAGATTTTCTGCCTCTTGCATCAATTTCCCTGTAACTGTTTCCAGCAAATAGATCCTGAGACCTATAATACTTTTTCGTGGTTGATCGTATAAAGCCTTCCAGCAAACCTTTTAGAACAGATACAAATATACTGTAAACTATAGGATGTACAGATGTAAACAAGAAGCATTTAACATAATCACAAAGAGCATTCAGAAAAAGGTCAAACAACAAAATACACGTGGCTTGTCAAAAAAAGTAGAACATGTCTGTCATTTTTTTTATTTTTTGTGTCAGCAGAATTCCAATTAATTATGAGTATATGTAAACATTATATACAAAGTAAATGCAAAGAAATAGTACAGGAAAAAGTATACAGTAGCAACACTGACGCCCTCATACACATCTATTACCCATCTAAGATTGAGCAATTAGATACAAATAAAAAAAAAAAAAAAATGTGCCAAAATACTTTGTATAGCAGTAAGAGTGATGATTAATTATAACTTGTGTTTACTGGAACACAACTGTCCCAAAATGAAAATACAACAGAATGTAAACAGTCTTATACCATAGTAGTAAATACAAATTCAATTGGCGACAGAACACAATGGCTGGAACAACTCCAATGCATTTTTTACTAAAGACCTAAAATTGAATTATTCAAATAATGAGGCAGATTTATTAGAGCATGTACATTGATTTTCAATTACAACAGGTTTATAAAAGTTGTATGTAATAAAGAAATATGTAAAAACTTATGAGATAGCTTGAGAAGAAGTGGATTGGCATTTTGTTAGCAGTTAGGATGATCACGCAATGAGGTGCCGATGGAGATATAGGGAGCTCCTCTGTCTTTCCCTCAGACGTGTGGTTGCAATTGACTGTGACATCTAAGGGTTAAACTCCAGTCCTGGCTTGTATAATGTCCTGGATGTATGGGTACATCTATTTGCGCGAACACCTTCCAGCAATAAACGTACCCATATGTCCAATGTTGAGAAAGGGTTAAAAAAAATGAGGAATTGGTGGGATTTTTCAAGGTTACAGAAATATGTTACTAATTAAATGGTGCCCAGAGGATTGAAAATTCCCACCACCAACTTTGATGATCAGTTTATAAAAGACTGGGAGTGTATTTTATCAGATTACTCCCTAAAACTTATGCAATTAATTATAAAGCCAGAAGAAGTAAGTTCAGAAAATTTTACAAACTCACAACAAAGTCAAAACCTTTTCTCATATTGTCACGGTTCATGCCACAGTCCCTGCCTTGGACCGGCGGCCTGTCCGTGCCTGCCATGTCTCTGCTTTGGCACGCCTGTGCAGGTTCCCCCATCAGCCTGTTTTTCTGCTATGTACTTACTTCCTTCCAGAGTCATTTGTTGCTTCCTGGTCCCTGTCTGTGCTCGTGACACCCTCCCTAGGGGGCGCGCCTGCAGCCGTTCCTGCCTTTTATTCGTGTCCTGCTCGCGTGCAACTTCCTCTTCAACCTCTGGAACGTCCTAGGCTATAAGAAGTAGAGGTCTGCCTCTACTTCTGTGTCAGTTCCATTACAGTCCACTTGCTGTCTACCATCATTGATCTCCTTCCAGCATCTCAGGGTCTGCTGATGAGGACTTTAACCCCTTAGTTGCTGGTCCAGTTGCTGCTCCCATTTGACTCCTGGGCCATCCTGGTCTGTTGGTCTCCGTTGTCTGCCTGTATTGCTGCTGTGTTCCTGTCCTGGTGATGTGCTCTGCCTGTTCCGATGTATCCGCCGTGTACCTGGTCGTACCTCCTGTTTTCCCGTCCATTATCCCCTGCCGTGTATCCATGTGTCAGTGTGTAAGTTGATCCCTCCTTGTATCCCCTATGCTGTTGTTTTTCCTGAGTGCGTTTCTACCCTGGCCCTGCTTATGTTCTCCTACGTTCCTGGTGTTTCCTGTCCTGCACCTCAGGCTGACACCGCAGGGTAGCAACCCAGGGGGTAGTGACCAGGGTGTCCCGCAGCCAAACCATCCCGATTAGCGGCGGGCTCTGGTGAAGGACCAGGGGTCCCCTAATACTCACTCCCTTACGTTTGTCCCCCAGCTACCACACCTCGCCTGCGGAGATCGACAGAGGATCCCACCCGGATGTCTGGGTCGGCGCTTCGGCGTTACGTCCATCGGCGCCGCACCGTTACACATATATAGAACTTTAATCGGATAGATAATCACATTAAAAAGAACTTACATAATAAATCTATAATAGATATAAAGCAAAGAAGATTCTTCTGGGAAAATTATAAAAACTGGTATATAACTGACCCACGTATCCAAAACATCCAGCCTGAAAAAAAAAAAATTGCTGGACGCTGCACACCTCGTTTATTTTAGCTGGCTAATTTAGACACACTATCAGAAGTGTCAGAAAAATAAGAGAGTTCATCAGGAAGATCTACATTTCCTGTCACATCTAAATAAACATAAAAAAAAGTATAAAAACAAAGAGCTGGATAAAAACATAAGCATACTACATAGGTATTCTTGTCGATACAAAAAAAAATGACTGTCAGGTTTTCAATTTTTCAACCAAATTTTCTCTGCGGATCAACTGCTTGAGCTTTCAACAGGTTTCTCTGTTGCTCCCACCTGCAACTTTAATGTTTATAATACCATACTTGATGCTAAAAAATTTGGGAGACATATTTCAAAGCATAGACAGTTTCTCAGCCACACAACAAGAAACTACTGTGTTTAATACTTTGTGTCTTTTCCAACTAAAAATACCTTCCATGATTTGGTCATTTTTGATAATTAGTGTTGTGAGCGATTTGCGGTTTGCCATCGACATCAGTCGATTGGTCGATAGTCGGACCATCATCGACCAGATAGTTCGATAGTGAGACAGTCCCGATTAATGATCTATGACCATTAAAGTCTATGGGGAGAGCAACAACACCTTCATTGCTTACACCCCAAACAGGACTGGAGAAGCTGGAGACATTAATTCCACAACAGTCAAATGGATACGTGCTAACATCTTAGGCAACACACTTAGGTTTATAAAAGCCACAGAAAAAAGAAAACTACACATTAACATTCACTATCCCTGTCTTATACCACATGCATGAAACCCTTAAAAACCTGCATCACTCCACAAATTAAAAAGTTCAGAAGGCAGTATGATTATGAACCAACCCTTCATCTTATCACTTTACATGAACTGGACACATGAATATCCCCTTCCATGAACGCAGTAAGCATGATCTCCCCAAACCTGCATGGCCCAAAGATTTAAAAGTGCCGGAAAAAGGGAGTCTTTCAACCACCGATTTGTTGTTCCACTGGACATTGACTATACCATCCCAGGGCCACAGCATGGAGCCCCAAACCCTTCTGACCCTCCACATTTAAAAATGCCGAAAAAGGAGTCTTTGAACCACCATTTTATGTGTTTCACTGAGGACATTGACTATACCTGTCCTGGGCCACAGTATGAGCCCCAAACCTGCATGACCCCCCGACAATTAACAAGTGCCCTGAAAAAGGAGTCTTTTCAACCACCATTTTAGTTTACACTGGACATTGACTATACCGGACCCTGGGCCACAGCAAGAGCCTACACCTGCAAGACCCCCACATTAAAAAGTGCCGGAAAAAGGAGTCTTTCACCACCATGTTTTAGAATCAACTGTGACAATAGACTATACTGTCCTGGGCCACAGCATGATCCCCAAACACTGCATGGCCCCCACATTTAAAAAGTGCCGCGAATAAAAAGGAGTCTTTCAACCACCCATTTTAGTTCACGTGACAATGACTAAACCTCTCCCTGGGCCACAGCATGGATCCCCAAACCTGCATGACCCCTCAGATTTAAAAGTGCCGGAACAAAGGATGTCCTTCTTCCAACCACCCATTTTAGTTTCCACGTGACCATATACTGTCCCTGTCCTGGGTAGGCGCTTGCCCCTTCCGTATGAGTGCGGACCAATTGAGCTTCACTTGGAAATACTGGTGTTTAACGGCTCCAGGTTATACTGCTAGGGTGCCCTTTTTCTTGGCATTCTTTTTCTCAATTTTACCAACGTGCTGGAGGAAATGGGTCTCTGGTACTTTGTTCTCGTGTCCGTGCTCCAAACTCCATGTCCTCTGAATAACCTACATCCCGGTCCAATTTTCCCCGTGTACCTCCCTTGTACAATTCAGAGGAATTTTTTAAACCAGCTATTTTGTACCTGCAAGTTTTTTATAGTAGTTTAATTCTAGAAAACACATATTTAAAATAGGATGGAATCCCACTATTCTTTGTTTCCTTTTTTTAATTGTATTAAATGGTTTTGTCTCAATACAGGATTGATAGCCTATGTTACTATCTTGCAAAAACAATTCATTTTGTTTGGCAATATGTTTCCAAATTAAACAGTGGTCCTTCGCTATTCCTTTTTTCTGACAGCACCATCACCCTTGAGCCACTCTTGACAATTGTGAAGAACAAATGTCTTTGTTGAGAAAACAAAAAAAAATTTTATAATAGGACCTGTATGTATAGCAGCATTTTCACAGCAAAATTAGCCCCCAGAAGAATTTGCAAAGCAGTTACGCCTTTAGCCACTTTTGGACAATTGGTTAAGAACAAATTATACATTAGAAACCCAATTTTTTTTATAATAAGATCCTGTAGTAATGAGCTGCATTTCAAATCAGCATGACTAAAAAATTAAAAAAATGACTTCTCAGCCACTGTTAAAAATTGTGAGGGAGAAATGCCCCTTAAAAGCCACATTTTGTTTCCAAAGGACCATGATTATATTGGCTGTAATCTCAAGCCAGCAACATGACCCCAAAAAATTATAATATGACCTTCTCAGCCACTATTAAAAAATGTGAGGAGAAATGCCACTTAAAACCACATTTCTGTTTCCCAAAAGAACCATAATTATAAGCGATCCGACACAGCAACACGTGTACCTCAAAACCATTGACAATTGTGAAAACTCTTAAGATAAGCGTTAGTAAATGGAAAATACGGTGTATCTCATGAAACCTTGCTGTCTTTAACAGTCTCGCTCACAGCAAAACCAGCAAAATGGAAGCTGGGTTGGGAAATATAAAAAAGAGATGAGTAAGAAATGATCAATGTTTGGAAAAACATTTTTCAAGAGGTACCATTTCAGGTTTGAAGAGGAAAGTGAAGAAGACCGTCAAATTAATCGGTGTACCTCGGCAAATTGGGGCCACAACTCATCAGAGATCCATGCCTGATGGTTCATCTTGATGAAAGGTCAAACGATCCACATTATATCTGGAGGAAAGCCGGATTGAGTTTGTCACCTCTGTAATTACCCTCCAGCTGTGCTGAAGGTCCGCTCAGATAAGTAGCGCTGGCTGCTGGGCAGGACGACCACCTCTATGTTTTGACGAGCCAGCTCGGGCCATTCATCCATTTTGTATCCCCATAAAGTTCTATTGTGTCCGTAACACATACAAAAACATCGGTGTTGAGACGCAGATAGTCCCGTGCTCCATGATCTTAAGCGAGATCTCTTTGTGTTTGGAATGTGTGCCCAGCATTGCATGCGTTGGTGAGGGGTAAACAAAGATTTACCAGAGGTCACCCATTAGGCTGTCCTTTTTGCCACCTTGCCTGCTGCTGCCGCTACTCATACTTTGCAATTCTACTGCTGTCACGTCGCTGATTTTGTTCCACCGTGACATTTGGGGAACGTGAAAGCAGACGCAACAGATGTTCTCCAGTTTTTGATCAATCACAAGGTCTCCATTTCCTGCAATTTTACTCTCTATTTTTGGGTGGTGTAAGGAAAGTGCTGAGTGTTTTTTTTTGTACCGGGGATCCAGGAGGGGTTGCCAACCCATTAACTGGTTTTGTCATTTTGATGGCCTTAATGTCGAGGATCAAGTTTGGGAGGAAATGGAGCATCCAAGCACTCATGTGAGAGAAGGAGCCTTGATTTTCCCAAGCCTCTGGTCAAGGGGCACTAGCAAACTGACTTCCCCATCTTCCACATCCCGGCCTCTAATGCGTCGCCAAAAACCAACTCTTTCCAAGCAGGGACGTCGGTAACATCGGTGTCTAGTAATACCTCCTCCTCTCCTCTCCTCCGCACCTCCGGCTTTCAACCAGCCCTGACTTGCCGAGATGATTCACCCTGAGAGCTGATGCGGCCACCCTTGCACTAGCTCTGGACCCCGAACCACAGCCTTAATGAAGACCGATGAAATTGAGAAACTGACAGGCCTTGTGGATTTGATGGGAGAGATAATGGCTCCGTGTCCACATCGTTTCCGTCTCCCGCCTCCGTCGCTGGCTGACCGTGGTTGTTTCAGGAGTGTCCACCGATCGTTCCAGAACCTAAGATTCACCACAATGCCTCATGCTGACAAGGGCATTGTCCACACTGACCATATTGGTGGCTTCTTCAAACTGGCAAGGATGGTGCAGAGCTCTTTCACCTGCCCCTCCCACTGCTCGGTGGCTCAACATCCCGAGGTCCTGCACCGTCTGCTTGTCAGGCGCATGTGTCACATCGTACTGCGTAATGCCTTGCGCTGCAGCCACAAACGTTGGAGCATGTGGAGGGGTGGAATTCCCCGTGTTGCCACTTCAACAATGAGAACGGTTGACAGGGAGCGAGCTGACACTTGCGCGCAAGCCAGGCGGGATGAAGCAGGGTGCTAACGAGCGGAAGTGCGAACTTAGACTTCGAGCCTTCCTTCACAGGCAGTCCAGACCCGGGTAGCTCTTTAGAAATTTCTGACGACAAGGTTCATGACATGCCAGGCAAGTGGGATGTGCTCCAGCCTACCGAGTCTTAAGGGCGGCCAGCAGATTTCCCCGTTTATCGCACACCACCGTGCCTTGGCACAAGGTTCTTGGCACCCGAGAAACAGCGCTCGGTCTCGTTTCGGAGAGCCGTTCCACAGCTCCTGACCGTGTGTGTGGACGGTCTCCAAGACATATTAATATCAACACGCCTTGTTTCTTCTCGGCAGTGATGCCACCCAGAGACCTTGCGGGAAAGAACCCTGCACCATCCCTGCGGTTTTGAAGAGCGTGCGCCGAGCCTGAGAGCCACCGTCACCCCCAGGGACAGTCCACCCACTTCACCCAGTGAGCTTGTCACAGAGATATAGCGGCCATGGCCGTGCTTTCTAGTCCAAGTGTCGGTGGTCAAGATGGACTTTTTCTCCGGACACAGAAGCAGAACAACGCGCTTGAAAATTTTAGATGAACACGTGGCTGGGACCTAGGGCAGGACGGCTTTTCTGGCAAAGAAATCCTGCTCGGCATCTGGTAATTGGGGGCAGGCAAGGCCCATGACGTGAGGAACCCATCTGTGTCCTACCAGACGGAAAGGCAGCGCATTTCCCAAAGCCAATAAGCCTGGCAAAGCCGACATTCAGGCTTTTGCTTTGGGATGGTTTGGGTTAAAGTTATTCTTCTGCTCCCAAACTCTGGAAGACAGAAGGCGGCTGCTAGACTGGCCGCTGTAACGGCAATGCATGGTCTCAAACTGGCGGGAAGTAGAAGGGTTAGGATGGGTCTCTGGTGGTGCTGGTGGTACTCCGGCGACGTGTAGGCTGAAAGCGGAGGCGTTATCCCGGTGAACATGACCTGATAGACATGGGCATCTGAGAAACGCTTGGTGGGTGGCGGAGGAGCGGGAGACAGAGTGTGTGACAGTGGTTGGAGGTCCCCGGCAACGGTCCTGGTCCTTTTTGTCCAAGTGTTACCCGTCCATTTCAACTCATGCATTCGCTTCATGTGATAACATGTTTGGTGGTGGTAACCACCTAAGTTCTTGCCTCTACTTATGCGTTTATGCAAGGTGGCTAATACTTCGCTGGTGTTAATCAGAGGCTTGCTCAAAGAAAGGCCGAGGCTTGAGAGGATCACTGACCATTTTTGACGACGATAAGTCGAGGAGCGGGTTTTGCGCTACGCGTGGCTGGCGGAATCATATCAGCGGACTTATGCGACCGCCCTCTCCCTATTTGAGGCGGAACCTGAACTGACACTACACCATCGTCTTCCGCCTCGTCCAGTGATGAAGCGCTCGCAAGCAAATTCTGCTAAAAGACCACGTTGGATCGCAATTTCACATCATCATCATCACACAGGTGACTTCGTCGTCCTGACATTCTGCGTCCCGGGAGCTGCGGGCTACAAGCAAGAGGGACTGCTAGGCGTTGCCGACATGCCCGGATTTGTTTGGCAATAGACCGGCTCCTTCCTCCTCCTGCTGATGGGCATCAGTAACTGGGCGTCAAGCAGAGAAAATCAGCCTCTTTGGCCTCTTGATCTTTTAACATGCCTTCTGACCCCAACCGCATTATGGTCATCAAAGAGGTCTTCAGAAAAATGAATTACCTACAGTGGTGGTACACGATTGACATTTGGTCTGCGTCATGGTTTGGACGTATGCTGGTGATGCTGATGACGTAAATTTGTGGCCGGTGACCTGGGAGGACAGGAGGTAAGACACCTGGATGCAGTTGCATAACCCTGCAAAGGACAGATTTGGCGACACTGTTCGTTACTGAGATTCCCAAGGGCCCTGAACCAGCGATGACAGGCTGACGTTCCTGCAACTGAGATCCTGGACAATGCGTGTTGTCGCCAGCACTGAAGGAGCACCTTCTCTCGTACCTCTACCTCCATGTCCTACCCCCCTCTTTGCTCGCTTACCAACCTGAATTTCGCTCATGTTCAGAAATATGACAAATTTGAGAAGAAAGGAATAGTTATGGAAGTCTCATATTAAAGTCGGCAAATCACAGCTATATCTGCAAATGCCCTCAAAATCAAGAACAAAATTGTGCTGTCTTCAAATATATAACTGCAAAGTAGATCTATCAGCAAAGCTTGCGCTGCGTCCAAAGTCAAAAAACACGTATCTGTAAAAGTAAATTCGGATAATAAAGAGGTTATTTTTAGGGCCCCTATCAATTCACCTGTGGTATCTACCACAATTGCTGATTCAAATTTTAACTGCAAGGTGGCCCTATCAACAAATCTGATTTGGCAAAAGCGCAGAAAAACACGTATCTGTAAATGTATATCTGGGATAATACAAGGTAATTTTTGTCACTATCAATTCACCTATGGAACAACACAAATCTGGATTCAAATTTAAACTGCAAGGTGTGCTCCTATCCAACAAACTCTGACTGGGCAAAAGTGCAAAAAACACTTATCTGTAATGTAAACGTATAACCAAAGGTATTATTGGCCACCTATCAATTCACGCTGTGGTGGCTAAAAATTGCAAGTCAATCAATATTTAAGTGCAAGTGTGTCCTCAATGAACAAAGCTGTAGTGCACCAAAGCAGAAAAATCAGCTGTATCTGAAATGTAATTCGGATATTACAGGTATTTTTGTGCACTATATCAACCTTTGCTGACTTTGCTGGATTGCTAATATAAGTACAGAGGTTGATATATCAACAAAGGAGGAAGGCAAAAATTCAAAATGAACGACCTATTCAGAAATGTTAATACTGATAATAAAAGTGGAGTTTTTGCACCTAACAAAGATACCTGCATACTAGAAAAGATTGTGGTATCCTATAGGTCAGGCTGCCCAATACCCAGGAAAATATTTCAAAAGAAAAACTGTGTAATAATAAAGCTATTGGCAATGTTCTACAACTAAGTCAGGTGAACTTTAATGCCAGTATTCCTTTATAGAGCTTGTCTGTGTTCTGCCCGGCGTGGGCCCCCCTCCGCTCCACCCCTGAACTTTACAGCGTAAATCCCTTTAAAATTCTCTAACCTAACTATATAAAATCTTCCAATCTCTAATCTAACTAAATTTTTAAGGATCACAGCTAATAGTAGAGGTTTCTCTGGTGAAGTAAATCTAATAAAATTCGCTGAGCTGTTTGTGACACAAGCAGAGCGCCGACCTTCTGCCTGAGACGCTGGGAGACACTGAGGTCTTGGAACAGAAACGCTGTTCTATGTAAAACGAGGTCCATGTTAATTTTCCAGCCAATCCAACCCATACACATCCCAGCATGTACGTCGCACACACACTCACCCTGCTCTATTACTGTAATCGAATTTGCTGGCCTGCCAAAATATACAGGAAGCGCCGAAAAAGGCGTGATTTTAATATAAGATGCACAGAGTGTATTTTAAACGCTAAATTATCGCATGATTCTAAAAAATCCCGATCACCATAAAAACTGTGCCGATTTCAACTTTGTCGATAATAATCGCTCAACACTATTGATAATCTTCATTTTTTACAATCTGAATCAAATCTTTCTTATGTTGACTAATTCATTATTGAGTTCCAGGCAAATAAAATTCCATATTTTTATCCAGTTCAATCTTGCACTTCATCGATTGATTGTTTTCAAAACCTCATTAACACAGACTTAACACAATTCCACAGTTGTTCTAACTGTAATATGAATATACACAGTCTATCCACCTGCCAGTGAAATAACAAAAGGAGTTTTCTGAAGTACAAAATACAATTTTGTTATCAGATGTTCATACTTATAAACAGTTTAACTAATTTATGCAAAATTATTTGCTGATCCCTTGTGACAGAAAGTGTTCGACTAGGAATTATTACTGAAAAACAAAAATATTTTCTGGTTACCGAGTGGCTTGTTACAGCTAATTTCTCCTTTCCTAAGATACTCAAGTAGGGTTTTCTTCCCCTCTTACATCCAATTATTGCAGGAAGAGAATCCCTCAACAAAAATGGATGCACATCAGTGGAGAGTTATCTTCAGCCTCTCATTTCACTTATTCCAGGTTACATTCAGGATACACATTTTCTGTCTGCTTTGGAGCAATTTCAGTAGAATGAGAAATATATTTGAAATACTGCTGATGTGACTTTCCTGATGTCATTTCACATTAGAGGCTGTTATAGCACTTGACTATACATATTGCTTAGATTTATGCTCATAAATACTTATATATATTTGTACATTTTTTTTTTTATCATTATTTTTTCTTCAAATTTCTGGTGTTTCTGTGGATGCAAAATTCTCACCATCCTTTGTTAACATCTACTTGGTATGGTGGGAACATTTGCCCCTGTTGGATTCCTCTAACCTATATAGTTATTTGATCATATGTTACATAGATGATCTGCTGTTCATTTGAAATCTTGATGCAATGGCCGTACAAGAATTTTCCTTTTTTATGAACCAGAATTAATTGCATTTATAGATCTGTCATGTGTTTTCTAGATCCACAGCTGATTATTGATATGAATATTGTTAACACAAACTTTTCATAAAAATGGCAGTTAATACAATCCTCCATGAGTCTTTTCACTCATTTCATATGTTAAAAAACATTCCTTTATGAGATATGATGCGAGCCCAACACAATTGTTCTTTATACTGTGAATTTTTAACCCCTTAAGCCCCAGGCCTGAAAAGTAGTTAATGGCCAGAACATTTTTTTAGTTTTTGCCTCCTTGCGTTTCAACAGTTGTAAATTTTTTGTTTTTTTTAATGAAGCAGTTGTATGAGGGCCTTGTTTCATTTGAGACAAGTTGTACTTTATGGGGGAATAGTTTAAGTTTTTTTTTTTCTTTTTTTTACATTTTTTTTACACCATTCACATTTCACACTTAATAACTTTTTAGATGAATTCTACAGGTTATTGTGGGTCGTGTGGATACCTAATATGTGTAGGTCTTTTTTGTGTGTGTGATATATGCAAAAATTATTTTTTATTAAATATTTATTTTTATTTATTATTTTTTTTTATTTATTTACAATTTTTATGTTTTTTTTTTTTTTTTTTTTAAATCCCATGAAGGGAGAACTGTGTTATTTTTTTTTTAACACTTGGTAATGTATTAGCATATTCATATATGCTAATACTTATAATCTGTGTCAGTCTGACACAGGCAGTGATCAGGGTAGCACACCCGTGTTTCCCTGGTCACTGGCTTATACACAGACAGCTCTGGGGCCACTCTAGGTCCCCAGGGTGATGTGCAGGGCCGTTTCCCGACCCAAAAAGGGGTCGCTGTAGACGAATGACCAGCTCCAGCGAAGTAAAAAGACGGGGCTGTGGTCGTTAAAGGTTAAGTGAAGTTAGGGAAAGTTCTTTTACAGGGCTGATAAATGGAGGATTTCCAAAATGGTCACTAGACCATGTAAAAGCAAAGTGAAACACAAAGACAGCAGGGCACTATGAATTCTGGGACTGATAGCCAGTTCTAAAATTGCTTTAAGGTGTTGAAGCACCTTAAAGTATGAAGCTGTTCTTTTGCTGTTCATAATACATCGTCTGTGCCCAAAAAACAACCAAC
>JAODAL010065570.1:0-18174 GCA_025379985.1 Phyllomedusa bahiana
TTTTTTTCCCCTTTAGGTATAAAAAATGTTATTCTCAGGTTGATTCAAGTCAAGCAATACCAAACATGTATGGTTTTTCTTGTTTAAGTACCAAAAAAAAAAATTCCAAACTTTCTATTCTTAAATTTTCAGCGATACGTTTTTTGTTCGTGCCCCTGTGGAGTCATGGCGCGTTTTTGCGGGCTGATATGTACTTTTTATTGGCACCATTTTGGGATACATGTGACTTTATACAGTTTTCTTTAATTTTTAGGGGATGTGAAAATGACCAAAACCCCCAAATTTTAGCATAAAATAATTTTTTTTCTATTATGGTGTTAAACGTCTGATTGATGTTATATTTTAACCCCTTAATGACCTTGGGCATATGAGTACGTCCTAGGGCCGCTAAGGGGCTTTGCAGGGGGATCGCTCCGCGGCAAAGATGGCCGCGGCGTCTGAATGAACGCCGATCAGTGCAGCGCACTGATCGTTACGGCCGATCCGACGACCGGGCATGGTGGTGGGAGCCTTGTGAAGGCTCCCGTCACTTACCCTGGCCGGTTTGCCCCACTTCCGTCCGCAGACAGGAAGTGGGGAAACCGCCATCTTTGTACACCCTAATGCATTGCCTATGCAATGCATTAGGTTGTATTAACAATCATGCCCCCTAGTGGTCAAGCACCATAGGGGGACTAAATGTTACAGTAAAAAAAATAAATAACGTTTTAAAGTACAAAAAAAAAAGTATTAAAAGTTCAAATCACCCCCCATTTCCCCATTTTACAAATAAAATCATTAAAATAATAAAAAAGTTATACATATTTGGTATCGCCGCATCCGAAAAAGTCCGATCTATAAAAATATAACATCCTTTATCCCATACGCTGAACACCGTAGAAGAAAAAAAATTGCAAACGCCAAAATTGCGTTTTTTGGTCATTTTACGTCACTCAAAAAATGGAATAAAAATGATCAAAAAAGTTGCATGCATTCCAAACTGCTAGCGATAAATAGTACACTTCAGCCCGCAAAAAATGCCCTCTCACTGACGTCCGTAGGTGTTAGTACAAAAAAGTTATTGGTCGCACAAAATGGCGCAAATTTCAAAAATAGAAAATGTTTGGAATTTTTTTATGGTACCAAAACCTAACGGAAACCCTACATGTGTGGTCTTGCCGGATGCGTAACAACCTGTAGAATACAGATAACACATTATAGTTGCCGAGGATGGAACGCCGTAAAGGCACCACCCCCGCAAACATGGCAAAAATACATTTTTTTTCACAATTTGTCCCACTTGGAATTTTTTTGCGGTTTCCCAGTATATTCTATAGTATATTGCATAACACCGTTAGAAAGTACATCTGGTCCCGCAAAATAAAAGCCCTCATGTGTCTATGTAGGTGGAAAAATAAAAAAGTTATGGCTTTCAGAAGGCGAGGAAGGAAAAACGAACGTGTCACCAAAAAAAAACGCCTGGTCCTTAAGGGGTTAATAGATCGGATTGTTTGTGGTGATACCAATTTTGTGTAGCTTTTTTAATTTTATTTTTGATTTGTAAAATGGCAAAGAGTGGGTATTTGAACTTTTAATATTTTTTTTCACCCATTTGCCTAGGGCACCAAAATGTCTTGTCCCGGCCCTGTCCACAGCCGCCCTGCTATCCAGACTTCTACTCACCTCTTCATAAAAACAGATCAGATTGGTCTGACAACTTCTGTCCGCTTAGTAGAAAAACCTGCGGCAATCATTTTATAATATTGTATTCGTCCACATATCGTGCTATATAGCCCTTATGAGCCCCTAAAACATTTTTTCCCACAACAGATGTTAAACTTACTGTCTATAATTACCTGGTCAGACTTGGAGCCTTTTTGAAGATGGAACAACATTTGCCTTGCGCCGCAAGGTCTCCGGGCACTATACCGTCACCAGTGAATTCTCTGTAATTATCATATACAGAGGCACACGACAAACGAGCGTGAAGCTATTTTTAGGAACTCTTGCGGTGTATTGCCATCAGGTTCCTGGAGCCTTGTTCACATTCGATTTATGTTAACTTGTGCTTTGGACCTTTTCTGTACACTGAGGACAATTTATTATAGCTAGATGATGTATTAACAATACCTGGCACCACCTACATGTGCACTGGGCCTACCCCCCATCTAGTACATCCTATCGTAGGTATACATTGACTGAAGAACTATTTAGTACCTCTGCCTTCTCCTGGTCCCAGTGATCCAGTTCCCTCATTACAGGTGATTTAAGGGATCTACTCATGCTCTGACTTCGGCTTTATGGCATTATTTGCTTAAAAGAATTTTCTGGGGTGTCTCTTGCTGTACCTTGGCCACCTGACTTTTATTTTTATTTTTCAGCTGCTTTTATCGTTTTTTTTTACAGATTTTATTAAGCTCTTTGTAATTTGCATGTTCTGCTTTGTTAGTACATTTCCAGATCCCACAGACATCATTCTTGTTAGATCCTTCACAAACTGCCCCATAAAATTATTCTCTGACACAGCGGTCCCCACCCTTTTTTCCTCCAGGGGACCGGTTTATACCAGACAATTTTTCACACGGCCCGGTGGGGCCTGGGGTTATTAGAGGTGGGGTTATGGACGAGGTTGGATCTTTAGGAATTACACACAAGAAAAACACCCCCCAACAAAGTGTATTACTGGGTCTTTTGTTGGTACGTATGGGGTAACCAGTTATTCTTTTATAACAGCAGACTGATTGTCAGCTCTGTGAACCAGTATTATATAATGCTTGATCACAGAGCTGACATGTCAAGTCTGCAGTAATATTGAATCAGCATTATCATATATATATAATATACTTATGTAATCAACTCAGTCATTATAGAGATATATGCCCCCTGTTAGTAATGAATATAATCATGCCCCCTCCATTAATAAGATAAATACATGCCCCTCCAGTAATAAGATAAATACATGGCCCCTCCAGTAATGATAGATATAATACGATGCTCCTACAGTACTAATATACGTGGCCTTTCATAGTAATAGATGAAAATACATGCCTCCTCACAGTAATAAAGAATACAGCATGCCCCTCAGTAATGATAGATAAAATTACATGCCTCCTCAGGAATGATAGAATAAATACATGACCTCTCAGGAATGATAGATAGTGTTACATGCACTCCAGTAATGATTGAATAAATACATGCCCCATCCAGTAAATGATTGAGATAAATACTGATGCCCCTCAGAGGATGATAAGTATAAATAGACGCACGCCCCCTCAGTAATAGATAATTACATGCCCCATACGGTAAATAGATAAATACATGCCGCTCCAGAAAATTATAGATAAATTACATGCCCCACTACAGTTAATTAATAAGATAAATAATGCCCATCCAGAAAATTATAGATAAATACATGCCTCTCTCCAGTAATAGTTAATACATGCCACCACCAGCAATAGAATAATACATGCCCCTCCAGTAATAAGATAAAAACAACAATTGCTGACCCTCCAGTAATGATAGTAATACATGTCCCCTCCATAATGATAGATTAAATACATGCACCTGTTAGTAATGTGTATAAATACATGCCCCCTTAGTAATGATAGATAAATACATGCCCCTCTAGTAATGATAGATAAAGGTACATGGCCCCTATCCAGTAATGTAGATAAATTCATGCCCCCTCAGTAGATGATGGATAAATACATGCCCCCTCCGGGAATGATAGATTAATACATGCCCCTCCAGGAATGATAGATAAATTACATGCCCCCCTCCTGTAATGATAAAAGTGGCTTCATTTTACCCCCATTGACCGAATTTACTTCTCTGTCTTTGAATTTACTTGTTTGTACACCCTCTGTCTAAGATATTGAGTTTATTTTAATTTGTGGTTAATAGGTCAATTTTCATTAGAAGTTGACATTGTTCTAATAGCAAAGCCATTCTGGTTTGATTGTATCACTAACTTTAGAACCAACTTTGCCCTCTTAGTCATCTTCAAAGAGTAATGATAAAATCTTTGGTCCATTATTCATACGTAATTTTCTTTGTATCGTTTCTTAAGACATCTCAATAAAGCTACACTTATGCCCTCGCTCCCCCCCACCACCACCCCCCCAATCAAGTGAGAAGTAGATGATAAATGAGATTATCCACAAAATATTAGCTGTATATTTTAGATTACCTGGATACCAGCAATTTCAGAGCCTTGATTTTCACAATCTTTACAATTCAAATGAAAT
Organism: Phyllomedusa bahiana; assembly: GCA_025379985.1. Taxonomy (NCBI): domain Eukaryota; kingdom Metazoa; phylum Chordata; class Amphibia; order Anura; family Hylidae; genus Phyllomedusa; species Phyllomedusa bahiana. The sequence goes on from JAODAL010065570.1 coordinate 4,227, forward strand.
GTCAATTCGTGCACCTCCATGTATGTCTTGGTTTATATGTTTTTTCGTGGTGGTTGGGTGCTGGTGTGACCTCTTTGGTTGGTGGGTGTTTGGTTGTTTGTTGGGTGGGGTGGTGAGGGGATAGGGTGGGGGGGGGGCTGTGGGTGGTTTTTGCTATTAGGCAAGTTGCCCCCCCCCCCCCCCCCCACCCAAAGCCGGGACACAGAAAATTCATTTGTTAGAACCTGTACCGAGAGAACTCGCGGAGTTTTCAAGAGTTTGTGGTCCAGAACCGTGTTGAACGCCCTGTGGGCCCCCATATACCCTGTCTTGTGCCCCTATATGCCTGCTCTGTGGCCTACCCATGATCCAATCATCTGTGCCCCCAATGTATCCCATGGCCTGTGGACACCATATTCTTCCTGTATGGCCCCTTATAGTCGCATGCTGAATATGATGTATCCCATATCCCATGCCCCTGTGGCCCCCATATCCCTGCCTGTGGGCCCCCAGTACTGCTGCTGTGGCCCCAATACGCCTGCCTGTGGCCATCATATCCGCCTGCCTGTGGCCACCATATGCTGCCTGGTGGCACCTATATACCTGCCTGGGCCCGAGATACTTGCCTGTACGTCCCTATATACCTGCCTGCGTGGACCCCCATATCCTGCTGTGTCCTATTATACCTGCGCCTGTGGCCCCCATATACTGCCTCTCAGTGTACCCACATCATACTCCGACCTCTAGACCCGATATTTCTGCCTCAGTGCCCTATATACTTCTGTTTCGCGCCCTATAGAGACTAGCCTCAGTGCCCCCATATACTAGCCTGTGGCACCATATACTGCCTAGTGCCCTATATACCTGCCTGTGGACCACATATATGCTGTTGACACGCCTTAGTATACTGCCTGATGGCGCACAATATAACACTGGCCTGTGGCCAATACCTAGTACCTGGCCTAGTGGCCCCTGCATATATCTGACGCGAGGTGTTGGCGCCTGATCATATACTGCTTTTGCGCCCTTATATCTGCCCTGGGCCCCATATACTGCTTCATGTGCCCCTATATGTCATCTATACCATGAAGCCCGGGGTACTGCTATACACTATAATTATGCTATGATGAGTTGCTCTGGAATGTGAGGAGTTCTAATGATATTTGTGTCAAATCTCAGGACGAGTCTTGGCCGGGAGCAATCAGCATGAAGCGTGTGAAACGGATGGAGAGGAAAGGGAATGTGAACGGACGCTGATCAGAAAAGACGTCTCCGTGTGAGTCAGTCTAAATGTAAAATCTTGCAGTGTTGTCAAATCAGCTTATATGTCTGCCAGAGTTACATACAATAGTATCTACCGTATACGAGAGGCCACTGTGTGGCGGTAATATATGTCTCTAGGGCCTGTGTGCAGTGGATGTCATGCATGTGGGGGTTGCGTTCCGCGTCAGGATCTGCAGGATTATTTGAGGCCATTAAAGTAGTAATAGTTTTGGGTCTAGGTTTTGTAGGATGTGTTTTTAGTCCACAATCACTTGTTGGTTGGATTATGCCGACATGTGTATCGGTGCGATGTTGTGTGTGTGTCTGTCTTAGAGGGTATCTGTTTCAGTATGAAGGTGAGAAGTTCTGAAAAAGTACTATGATTTGTCATGGGATTTTTACTGTACAGAGCGGACGGCTGAAGGGGGGAAGATGATCGGGATCTGTGTGGGATGTGGCGAAAATTTGTGACAGGAACAGAAGGTTTTTCTCTGTGAAAAAAACATCCGCAGTTCACAATGAGGCGGCGAAAATGTCGTGCTGAACCAGCCCGACATCCGCAGTGAAAAAACACAAAGGGCCCTGAGCCCCGGATGTTTTAGGCGACCCTAAGCAACGCCCTGATGACGCAAGACATAGCAAAACTCGTCGTGACTGTGAAGCAGAGTAGCGAAGGGAAGTGTGAGGAACTCCAGCTTCCTCAGATCACAGGGTCAATAACCTGGGTATACTCTTGCCCTCGTATGAGGGCGTAGACAATTGAGCTTCACTTGGAAATTTTACCTGTGTGGTTAACGCTCACTGTTACACAGCCCAGGTGCCCTGTTAGTCTTGGCATTCTTATTTCATTTTACTTCAAGTGCTGGAGTGAAATGTTCAATCTGTACTTTAGTTCTCTGTCCCTGTGCTCCATATCTCCAATGTTGATCCGAATAACCTACATCTTGTCAAGTTTTCCTGTACTCCCTTGTACAATTCGGAGTGAATTTTTTTAAACTAGTTTTTTGTTACATGCAAGTTTGTTAGTACATTAATTATAGGAAAACACATTTTATAAAATGCGGAATGAATCCCACCATGTCTTTGTTTCTCTTTTTTAGTTGTAATAAAATGGGATTGCCTCAATAAAGGATTGATAGCTAATAAGATCTGTTAAAGATGCTTGCATAATTAAACAAGTCATGTTTTGCAATATGTGTCTGATTAACAGTGTCTACCTATCCTGAGTTCTGATGCAGCACCATCACATTGAGTCAATCTTTGACCATTGTGAAGAACCAAACATGTCTGTTAGAAACAACATTTGAGTTTTCGGAATAGGACCGGCTAGTATGGCGCATGTCATCAGCAAAATGCCTCGCCACCAAAATTCAAAGCATGACCCTTGAGCCACTTTGGCAATTGCTTAAGAACAATTGTGTCTATTAGAACAAATTTTTTCTTAGAATAGGACTGATAGTGTTGCTGCATTTTCAAAGCAGCATGAACCATAGAAAATTATAAAATGACTATCTATAGCCACTGTTACAAAATGTGAAGGAGAAATCGCACACTTAGAAGCGCACATTTCTGTTCCTCTAAGAGACCAATGATTATTGCTGTATCTCACAGCAGTCATGACCCCTACAAAATTATCAAATATGACTTCTCAGCACACTTAAAAATGTTGTGAGGGCGAACATGACCCCAAAACCCTTGACAAATGTGAAAAATTTCTAAGTGAAGTGAGTCTTCTCTAGGAATATGGTTCTTATCATGAAACCTTAGGTGTCTTTTAGTCTCAACTCACAGCGAATACCAGCAAATTGTATTGTTGGAATTGAGACATGAAAATATTGCAGTAGAATGATCAATTTTAGAAAATAATACATCTCCTCCTCCTCATCTCCGCTTCATGTCCGGCCCCAGCTTCAAGCACATGTGCTCCTTGACTTGCCTCAGATGATGCGAACCTGTGAGCTGATGGTGCCGCCTAGAGACAGACTAGCTATGGACCCTGATACCTCTGCCTAATGAAGCCGTTAAACTGAGATCGAAACTGTGCGCTCTTTGGGATTTGATTGCGTGAGAAGGCATCAGTGTCTGCATCTGTGTACGTCTCCTCCTCAGGCGCTGGCGGGCTCCTGATGTTTCAGGAGTGTCCAACATTGAATCGTCACAGAATCTAAAGATCACCACAATGCTCTTTGCTGACAAGGCATCGTAACGCAATGACTTTTTAGGTGGCGTTTCAAAGTGGAAAGGATGGTGCAGAGCTCTGTCAACTGCATGTCCTCACTATCGGTGGCTCAAAAACCCGAGGTCCGCACCGCTGCTTGTAAGGCAATGTGTCACTTTTTCGCGCGTGTCAACCTATACTGACAGTAATGGCATTGACGCTGCTACCCTACAATCGCCTGGAGCATACGTTAAGAGTGGAGATTCCAGCGTGTTGCCACGTCAACAATGAGACGGTTGACGAGGAGGCTCCGACGTTCGGACGCTGCCACGTAGTCCAGGCGGGGAATAAATGCAGGGTGCGAAAGGCGGAAGTGCGAACTCAGACCTCGAGCCTTCTTCAGCTAGAGCAGTCCAGACCGGGTAAGCTCTTTAGAAATTCTGGACGACGCAAGGTTCATGACATGTGCCAGGCAAGGATGTGCTCCAAGCGCTCTACCCACCCGGGGACCCCACCCCCACTCCCCCGCACCCTATAGCATAGCAGCTCATGTACCAAGATGCTTAGGAAGTCGAGCATCGCAGCCAGCTTTCGCCCGTTAGACGCCACCACCACCTTGCCTAGGCCAACAAGGTTTCTTGTCTCCCAGCCAGCGCTCCTGGTCATCGAGTTGCTGTGAGACAGACCGTACCAACAGCTCTGCTCATCTAGTGTGTGACGTCTCCAAGGACAGATCGTATGTTTCAACACCGGCATGGTTTCTCATGGTGCCGTGATGCAACCAGAGGACTTGGGGGATAAGAGACCTTGCCACCACTCCCCCTTCGGTTTTGAGAGCTGCGCCGAGCCTGAGAGCACCGTCACCCCCAGAGACATACACCAGCTCACCTAGTGAGCGTCAACAGAGATATAGCGGCCTTGGCCGTGCTTACTATGTCATGTGTCGGTTGTGAGATGGACTTTTCACGGCCACAGATGCAGACAAACGCGCTTGAATTTTTAGATGACACGTGTGCTCAGGGCAGGGGGGGTGGGGGAACGGGACGGAGGATGCTTATTCTGGCAAAGAATTGCCTGCTCGGCACTTGGTATTGGGGGTCAGGCAGAGGGCCATGACGTGGCGGAGACTCAATCGTGTGTGTCCCACCAGACGGAAGGCACATTTCCAAGGCAAAAGCCCTGGCAATGGCGACATTCAGGTTTTGGACTTGGGATGGTATTGGGTTTAAAGATAGTTTCTTCTGTCTCCGAAACCTCAAACCTCCGTCGCAAACTGTGGCGTGATGGAGAAGGGCGTAGGATGGGTGTACTAGTGCGGAGATGAGTGTCTAGGTGGTACTCAGGCAGACAGGATGGTAGGTGAAGACAGACAGGCTGATCCCGCGCATGATCTGATGTACTTGAGATGACATGGGCAGCTGAGGAACGCTTGGATGGTGGGGATAAGGAGAGGTAGGAGGTGGAGACAAAGGGCTGTGACCAGTGGTTGGAGGGCGGCGTCGGTCTGGCCTTTTTTGGCCACGTGGTCCCTCCAGTTTCAATCCTCTTGCATTCGCTGCATGTGACTAGACATGTGGTGGTGGTTAACCACTTAAGGGTTGTCTCGCTACAAACTGAATAGCATGTTCTAAATTGTAGGGAACACAAAATAAAGAACACTTTTGCCAAAAATATATTGCATTGTTCGCTCTGTTTATCGCCTAACGGATACAAGTCGGCTGAATTTATTACCATTCCTGGCTATTCAGTTCGCCTCTTCAGTAAGCTGAGCTGTAAACAAAATCTCCTGGGGCTGCTTTGTTCAATGTAGATAACAGAGAGTGAGTCATCACACAGCGATCTAGCAGTAGTCAGTCAGTGTCCTTGTCCTGCCAGACAGTAAAAAAGCGCTGAATTCTATACTCAAGTACTGCGGCTGTCCAATATCGGGCTTTTGTTTTGGGGATCAGATAGAAGTCCTTCAAGTAGTTTGAGAGAGCGGTAGATCTAATCTAATTGTAGCATCTGAAAGCACAAGCATAGCGTGTACAAGCAGGGAGCTTACTGCAAATTAGTATGAACTATAGAGAGAAGATAAATGACAGACGAACTATTCTTTCTCATGCGTTCTTGAAACCCTGTGGGGTAGACAACTCACTTTAAGGTTCTGCCTCATATCCTATTATGCGTTGCCCATGGCAAAGGAGCGCATGTGACATCGCTGGGTGAATCAGAGGCTTGCTCAAAGCAAGAGCCCAGCGTGAGTAGGAACCTGCGACCTTTTCGTGACCGAGGCGGATACGCGAGGAGCGGGGTTTGCGCTGACTCTCGTGGCTGGTCGTGAATCATAGTCAAGGGAATTCTGATAGACGGCGCCTCGTCCTTTTATGATGTGTGGGACAATAGTATGGACATTTACCCCTTCGTCTGTCCTCACTCGTCATGATGAGAGCTCTCAGCTCGCAGAAGCAGAATTCTGCGGTGTAAGACCAGGATGGATCGCAATGCGTCACTTTCATCATCATCAATCACAGGTGACTGGTCGTCCTTGACTTTCTGGCTTCCAGATAGCTGCACATTTGACATAGCAAGGGGCACTGCTATAGGCCGTTCGCCGAGTCCCGCCCGTGGGATGTTTTGCCGATTGACCGGCTTCCTTCACGCTCATCTGATGGACATACTCAGGTCCAAATGGGCCGGTTCAGAGCCAGACTAAATCATCCTCTTGCGTCTTTTACATGCCGTTCTGACCCCAACCGCTTTTGTCAGTGCAAAGAGGTCTTCAGACAATGGAGCTATCCACAGCTGGTAGGATCACACGAGTTGCATTTAGGGCTGCTTCATGTTGGAGGATGCTGACGCGAATGTGATGAACGACATTAGAGTTGGCCGTGACTGGAGGGGACGAGGAGGTAGAATGCTGCGATGCAGGTTGCCATTAACCACTCGAAGGACAGATTGGCGCGTCCCCCGCCCCCCCTCCCCCCTCCCCTCCCCCAGCCCCCCCCCCCCCCCCTCCTCTGTTCGTAGACTTAGATTCACAGGGCCCTGATGCCAGCGTATGACAGGCTTGGACGGTCCTGCAACTGACGATCCGCTGGCTGCGTGTTGTCCCTAGATCTGGAAGGTAGCACTCTGTTTTGTCTCGTACCTCTACCTCCTAGTGACTACCCCCCCTGTGCTTGCTTATGCCACACTGCATTTTGCGATACAATGTTACAGTAAATATAAAAATTGAGAATGTATGAATAGTTTTGGAATTCTCTTATTAAAAGACGGCAAATTCACAGTATTCTCCAAATACCTCTAATCAAAGACAATGCTTAGCTGGATTCAAATTTAACTGCTGACGGTTGTCTATCAAACAAATCTGGACTGGGCAAAATGTGCATAACACACGTATCTGTTATGTTTTCGTCAAGTAATACAACGGTGCATTTTTTTGACACTTTCAATTCACTGTGGTTGTGGGACTGTTAGAATTGTTGTTAGTAAGATTTACAGTGGATGCTTTTGCGTAGCAACTGAACAAAGTGGTGATGCTGCAAAAGTCAAAAAACACGTATACTGTTATTATGTCATATGATAACGGTATTTTTTGGCAACAAAGCAACCTGTGACGAATATCAAGATTGCTGGATTGGTAATTTAACTGCAAGGTGGGATAGTCATCAACACAGGTGGAATGGGTAATAAATTGAAAGATGAACACCTTATCTGAAATGTAGACTGATTAATAAAAGTGGAGATTTTTATACAGCTAACATAAGAGACCTGCAGTTACTAGAAATGATGTTTATCCAATATATAGTTCAGGATCTGCCCAATTTTGCCAGAGAATATTTCGATAGCAAACTGTGTAATAATAAAGCTATTGCAGTAGCAATGTCTACACTAAGTCTTGTGTGAACTTTATCAGTGTTCTTCTAGTAGGATAGAGCTTGTCTGTTGTTCGCCCGCGCCCCCCCCGCCCTCCCGCTCTCCGTGATTTACAGAGTGGTAGATTCTGCTTTAAACAATAGTCTATAGCGAGACTACATAAAATCTTCAAATCTCTAATCTACTAAATGGAAGGATCAGTCAGCTAAGTAGTGAGGTTTCTATCTGTAGCAGAATAGTGACATTAATTTCGCTGAGCTGTTGGCCACAGTCAGAGCGCAGTCCTATTCCTATGAGACGCGGAGAGAAACTAAGGGCTGAAACAGGAAGGGCTGTTCTATGTTAACGACAAGGTCTGTGTGCATTTTTGTCAGCAATCGCAACCTACACATTCCCATTCATGACGTCGCACACACATCTCACCACTGCTCTATTCTGTAATCTGATTTGCTGGCCGCCAAATATGACAAGGAAGGTCCGAAAATGGGCTGATCTATAATAGATGACATGCACAGATTTTAACTTAATTATGGCATTAGATCTGAAAATTTCGATCAACATGACAAAACCTTGCCGATTTCAACTTTGTTGATAAAAATCGCTTATACTCACCTAAATATTTATAATAATTAAAAACGTTAGGTTATTGTTGTGTAAATTGCTGCGTATTCGTACAGGGGGCATATTGCCATCCCTCTTATATGTTTCACAGTATAGACAAGAATTAAATTCAAATGTTGGATATTTTTGTGTAAATTTTATTGTGTGCGATACTCATATTAGGGAGAATAGCAAAATAGAAGTACACTACACCTATTTTATATTAGTGAATATATAGCATAGATAAGAAATAATAATTAATTAATAATTTTGTGTAATTTATTGCTGTGCACTCATATAGGGAAAATAGCGTCATTCCTTTTGTATTGTTTATAGCATAGATAAAAATAATTATTAATTAATAATTTTGTGCAATTTATTGCAGTGCACTCATATAGGGGAAATAGCATCAATCCTTTTATATTGTTTATAGCATAGATAAGATATAATTATTTTTTTTTTTTTTTAATTTTTGTGTAATTTGTTGCTGTGCATCTGTATAGGAGACATATTACTTGTATAGAGGACATACTGCCATACTGTACATTTTATATTGGTCAGAGTATAGATAATAATTAAAAAATGTATTTAGATATAAGATATTTCATGCAATCTATTGCTGTGCACTCACATAAAGGACATGTTGTCTTTCCTTTTATATGGTTTATAGCATAGATAAGAGATCATTTAAAAAAAATGGAATTTTTATTTAATTTATTGCTGTGAATCCATATAGGGGACATATTACTTGTATAGGGGGCATACTGCCATTCGTTTTATATTGTTCAGTGTATACAGTAGATAAGAAATATTTAAAAAATGTATTTAGATATAAGATATTTAATGTAATGTATTGCACTCGCGTTACGGACATATTGTCATTCCTTTTATTGTTTTTCACAACATAGACAAGAAACCACACTGAGAAAATATCCTCAGATGTCCAAAACAGGTTCAGTGGAATTGTGTGTGTGTGTAGAAGCGGAAAGGTGGGGGGAGGTGGGTGGGAGGTATGGGGGGGTGGTGGGGGGGGGGAGGAGGGGGGGGTGAGAGGCGGGGATGGGGAGCGGTTGGAAGTTTTTTGTGGCAGACAGGTCAGCTGTAGTTTTTGTGTGACAAGCAATGCCAGACACTGGAGAGAGAATAAAATGCATGTAGCATGTCCTAAGCAGTTGAAAGCCCAGGAAGGTAGCTTCATCCCAGGAATATGGGGTTCATTTGGTCTGGATTGAAGTCTTGGTCAAGATCACCCCTACCTTGATTAGTAATCCTTGACTTTCAAAGTGCACGTACTTTGTGTTCGTATCTACCGGATGGACGCTTAATTCAGCACTGTCATGAGTATAAAGCAAGAAGATTCAGCTACAAACCAGCAATTTCCCACTAAACACAATTTCGGCAGAATGTGTTGGTATGCAGTTTGAGTCTATTACAGTTTTTTTCCTCCATACACACTTGATGGGCTGCAATATTGATATGTACCAGCTGTCTACAGTTAACTGAAGAAAGTCACGATGTTCAAAGGCAGAACGTTGCTACATCTTAAGCGCACTTTGAGTGATCCCTTGCTCGTCGCTGTCTGAGTAATGCCACGGACATTGTTCTTTAAGATGTCAAAAGGACCAATTTTCAAAGTTTATTTTATCCAATATATATTTTTCTATTCCAGTCATTCTCTTAAAGGATATGAACACATTTTCACCAGTTTTTTTCATTGCTCATTTGCCTCCTAAACACAGAATTAACTTTCTAAATAGCCTCCTATCTATAAAACCCTCCTGCAGTTTTTGTGTAAGATGTTCTAAGCTTTGTGTAACTTTCTTCCATACGGCGTGTTATCCTGCTACTTTTGACAGATCTGTCAACACAATGGGCCTTATGTATGAAAACTGTCTAGCTGTAAGACTGTCAGGTTGCCCATAGTCAACAGCAATGCGCTCTCGATCCCACTAGAACTAATCAGAGCTCGTATACCAACCAATCAGAGCTCATAGCAATCAATCAGAGCTTAATAGTAACCAATCCTAAAGCCCATGAGCAACCAATCAGAGATCAATAGCAGACCAGAGCCCATAGCAACAATTAAGGAGCTCATAGCAATACGCATTCAGAGATATATAGCAACCATGAGAGACTATTACCTGGCAATACCAATCAGAACTCTGTACGCCGCACCAGGATCAAAGCTCATCGCTTCTATGATTTTTTCAGAGCCTATGATTATGGAAATAAACATGCTCCTGCCCCCCCACCCGCCCCCCCCCCCCCCCCCCCCCCCCCCCCCCCCCCCCCCCGTCCCCCCCCCCCCCCCCCCGAAAGAGTTACTATAGGGCTACCTGATTAGTTGCTTTAAGTTCTGATTGGTTAGCGCTATGGGCTCTGATTGGTTGGTATGAGATCTGTGTAGGTAGCTATGGCTCTGAGATTGGTATGGTATGAGCTCTGATTGGTATGCTATGGGCACTCTGTCCATCTCGATTGGTTAAGAGTTAGTTGAGCTCTGTTTGGTAGCTATGAGGACTTCTCCCTGACTGGGATTTGATATGGGTCTGAATATGGTTACTATGAGCTAGTGATTGGTCGCTATGAGCTCTGATATGGTCCTCTTGAGCTAATAGATTGGTCACTTTGTGCTCTGATTGGTACAGCTATGGAGCTTGATTGGTCTCGTATGAGGACTCATGATTGGTCGTTATGAGTCTCTAGATTGCGTCACTAATGAGCTATGATTGGTCGCTATGAGCTCTGATTGGATTGCTATGAGCTCGGATTGCTTGCTATGAGCTCTAGATGGTTGCTGTGTGGCAACAGAGACAGTCTACTGCAGTAGAGCAGTTTCAATACATAAGGCCCAATATTTCCTGGCTGCTTGATCTCTGAAGTACTGATTCTCACAAGAGCAAATTAGTTGTAAAAGACCCACTCAACTTGATTTGGACTGACTACTTTTTTGCATGGAGGTCAGGACTGTACAAAAGTCATTTAAGGGGCCCCTATAAGCTGATGCATCTGGCCTCAACCATTGGACTGTTTCCTATTTTGCACTTGATCAAGAGCCCTTTTTGTTAGACATTTATTAGGAGTCCTGATGGCAGGTTACTGCATCTGATGGAGGCCCAGTCAGGGTCTCCTGACTCTTCCCTGAAAATGATGTTGGGAGAGCAAAGGATCTGACATGTTGATTCAAACATCCCAAATTTAAACTTTCCGCCAGAAAATGTCTAGCATTCATGCATCCTAAGAGAGGATGGGAGCAGGGCCGTTCCTATGAGGGGCGCCCGAGCTCAGCTCACCCAGGGGGGCGTCGGCCGCCTTGGCCGCCCCCGCGGGTAGCCCTGGGCTCTGCATGGCCATTGTAAAACAGCCCTGCCCGAGTCAAAGCCAGCAGCTGCCGATACAGGGAGAGGCAGGACGGATCGCTCCCCTCCCCGCCTCCTCCCCTGTATGTATCACGCTCAGTGGCGCGCTGTTACATACACACCGTCGCAGGGGGCGCACAGCATTCACCACGCCCCTGATTCCCCCGGCTCCCGTCCCAGGAGACCCGGGAGCAGAAATGTAAGCGGGGTGATGAAGGTCACGCCGCTTACACTGAATCCCGGGTCCCAGGACCTGGACACGCTGCGGGGATCCTGGAAAGGGTTTAGTTGAGTTTTTTTATGTTATTATCCTTAACTACAGGGGGGCAAAAACTGGCTACAGGGGGAAAACTGGGCTAGAGGGGGGCAAAACTGGCTACAGGGGACAACTGGCTACCAGGGGACAACTGGTACAGGGGCAACTGGCTACAGCGGGGGAAAACTGGCTACAGGGGGGAACTGGGTACAGGGGAAAAAACTGGCTACAGGGGGGGGAAAACTGGCTACAGGAGACAAACTGGCTTACAGGGTGGGAAAAAGGCTACAGGGGGCAACTGGCTACAGGGGGGAACTGGCTACAGGGGTCAACTGGCTACAGGGGGCAACTGGCTACAGGGGGGAAAAAATGGTATAGGGGGCAACTCTCTAAAAGAGGGGAAAAATGGCTACAGGGGGCAACTGGCTACAGGGGGCAAACTGGCTACAGGGGAGAAAACTGGCTACAGAGGGAAACTGGCTACAGGGGGCAACTGGCTACAGGGGACAAACTGGCTACAGGGGGAAAACTGGCCCTCCCAACAAAAAGGGGCAACTGGCTTTCAGGGGGCAACTGGCTACAGAGGGGGGGAAAACTGGCTACAGGGGGCAACTGGCTACAGAGGGGAAAACTGGCTACAGGGGGCAACTGGCTACAGGGGGCAACTGGCTACAGGGGGGAAAACTGGCTACAGGGGGCAAATGGCTACAGGGGGGAAAACTGGGTTTCAGGGGCAACTGGCTACACGGGGCCACTAGCAGGGCTACAGGGGGAAAACTGGCTACAGGGGGGGAAACCTGGCTACAGGGGCAACTGGCTACAGGGGCAACTAGCATGGCTACAGGGGGCAGCTGGCTACAGGGGCAACTAGCAGGGCTACAGGGGGCAACTGGCTACAGGGGCAACTGACTACAGGGCAACCCATCTTGCTATGGGGCAACTAGCATGGCTACAGGGGCCCAAATGATTACAGGGCAACTATCATGGCATACGGGGCAACTAGCAGGGGTACAGGGGCAAACTGGACTACAGGGGCAATAGCAGAGCTACAGGGGCAAATAGCATGGCTATAAGGGCAAATGACTACAGGGGCAACTATCATGGCTACAGGGCAACTGGCTACAGGGGCAACCATCATGGTGCTGGGGTACTATCTGGTTACAGGGGGGTATTACATGGCTACAAGGGGCAACCCTCTGGCTACAGGGACAACTATCATGGCTGCTGCGGCTACTGTCTGCTTACAGGGGGTATTATATGGCTACAGGTGGCAACTATTTGGTGAAGCATTGTGTCGCATTATTTTACACAGATGGAATTGACAAAGTCATGAAAGAAGAGCTAGGAATAAAGTGGGGTTTTTTTTTATACTTCAAGCACTCACGTGACTAAATGAAGACTTAGGTGCCCATTCACACAAAGAATCCACGGAGTTTCAGCAAGGATTGCAACCGGCTGCCTGAGGCAGATTTTCTGCTGCCTAAAATTTAGTATTTTGTTGCGGCTAAAACATTAGTATTTGTAGATGTGCAAGAAAAAATCCAGCATTTGTCTTGAACAACGATCCGATTTTACATTGAGATGAATGTGAGAAGTCTACTCTTGGTTTTCCGATGTTCTAGACGCTTATTTTGGGCAGTTTCCCAGCACCAAACAGCCCCAAAATAAGGATCCAAAAGGCTTAAACTTTTAATTTTTTCAGAAAGTTACCAGGACTCCATAACATCCCTGATGACTTCCTCATATTTGATCCCACCCAAGAGGAACGTTGCGTTTAGAGCAAATATTTTAGAGACTACAAACTTGCAATTTAAAGAGAACCTGTCACATAGGTTTTTGCCTCCCTTGCTGAGGGCAGCACAAGCTAGTGTCAGATCCTGCTGTTTCCAGCGCTTGTGTCCCTTTTTTCTGTAAGATGCAGCAGTTTTTGAGTATTTAGTGCTCAAATCTGCAGTTTTCAGCCAGAAGAGGCTAGCCCGCCACCTCAACTAATAAACCTATTACTTTGAATGGGTAGAAACATGAGAATAACCCGCCATGTGGGTGGGGTTAGCCCTTTTGGGGGGCGGGGCTAAAAGCTTGCCAAGAATAAGTTTGAAGGGTAAATGCTCTAAAAATCCAGCATCTTACAGAATAAGGGACACCAGCGCTGGAAACAGCAGGTCCTGACAACTAGCTTGTGCTGCCCTCAGCAAGGGGGGATAATCTATTTTGACAGGTTCCCTTTAATGATATATCCTTCAAAATGTTTGCATAAGCAAAACTCTTTTGGCGATATTTTTCCTGAAACAGGATTAGTAGCAGTAGTTTGCCAACCAGGGTTGAAATGTGTTTGGAAGTTTGCAGCTTTTTTGGATTTGTCATGTAATGTTGATGTTTCAGACTTGTTCTGGCCAAATGTTTCCGAACCATTGTGACAATTAACGGAGATAAGATTCATTGGTCATGTTTTTATACTTAAATTTCACAAAACCA
>JAODAL010065571.1:0-18173 GCA_025379985.1 Phyllomedusa bahiana
CCCAGGCAACCCCCCCTTTAACCCCCGGTCCCCCCCGTTTTTCTGCGGTCCCCTAAAATACCCGGCCCCAGTGGGGGAAAAACCCCCAAAAACCAAAAAGTCGGGGTTCCAAAAGGGAACCCCCCCTTTTTCCCCAGCCCCGATTGGTTTCCCTTCTGCAATCCCTAAAATTTCAGGGGGAAGGAGAGATCCCCCAAAACCCCCAAAATCCCCCCCGGGGTTTAGGGGGACCAAAAATTTTTCCCCGGGCCCCGTTCTTTTTTACAGGTCAAAAAATAAAAAGGGTTGGGGAAAATGGGAGAAGCCCCAAAACCACAAAAATTCTTGGGGTCAGCCCACCCTTTTTTAAACCCCGGCTGGCGGTTTTTTCCTGCGGTCCCAAAAAAAACAGGCCCCCCGTGGGAAAACCCCCTTTCCACAAAAATCCCCCCGGGCCCCCCAGGCACCAAAAACCTTTAAAACCCCGGTCCCCCGTTTTTTTCCCCCTTCCCCTTTAGGTTCCCTACCCTACAGGGGGGCCCCTTTTTTTGGGGCCCCCAAAACCACAAGTCCCCGGGGGTCAAAGGCCAAACCCCCTTTTCCCTGGTCCCCTGGCTTTTTTCCCCAACTTTTTCTGTTTTCCGAAAAAATTTTGGCCCCCAAAAAATCATAAATTTGTTAAAAACCTATGAACCCTCCAAAAGCAAAATGGGCCCAAAAACCCCCCCCGGAACGCCCCAAATCTTTTTGGGAAAAAATAAAAGAGTTTTTGGGTCCCGGGGCCCCATCAAGCCAAAAAAGGTTTTTTTTTGAATTTGCCCCTTTTTTTGGGCACCCAGATAACCTTTCCCCCCCAGTCCCCCTTAAAAAAACATGTGGGAAATTCCAAGGGCCAAAAAAATTTAAAATTCCCCCCCCTTCCTGAAGGGCCCAAACCCAAAAAAAAATTTTTTTCCCCCTAATTGGGAAAATAGGAAAAAATTTAGGGAAAACTTCCCCGTACTTTTTCTTTCCCCCCGAGAATTTTTCCCCCCAAAAAACCCTAAAAATTCCCACAACAGTTTTTTTATTTTTTTTTGGACAATCCTCAATGAAGGGGCCGTGACTATATCAAGAAATGGGTGTGGTTGTGAGAAGGGGAGTGGCTTGAAAGTACCGTAGTGTGCTCCTACAATTGAGACAAAATTTATTATACAAAAATATTGGTTGTAAAGTAAGTCAAAACCACTAAGTGGTGTAAAGTCGGAAAACAGTTTATAAGTGGTCTAGGCAAAGATGCACCACTTATGCAGAGTGTGTTACTCATCTTGGTTGAAGTTTAGCAAGTACTGGACAGGATTAGTACTATCTGACCCATTGGTCTTGGTATTACTTTGTAGAATTTTAGTACATATTTTGTCAACTTGTGGTATCATATAATCCAAGAGGTACAGACATTTGCCTCATCGACTTTTCTCCAAAATTTACTGAGTGAGACACTTTGGTGCTCTGCCTGAATGAATTTTTACTCAAAGTATGCGGCTCGTATTATTAACTCTGCCCCATTGTCTCATATTACTTTGTATAATTTAGCACCTACCATTTAACGCACACAAACCACCAAACACACCCTCTTGTAAACCAGTTTGATTACCAGGAAAACAGGAGTATTTTCCTTATTTTTTTTTTTTTTTTACCTCACCTGGTGATGTTGTGCTAATTGACAGGAAGGCACAGGATTTCCATTAGACAAACATGCTGGATTACCACTGCTAGCAGCTTCTCTTGAGTGGGAATACTGTCCCTAGTTGCATAGGTCAGGGAAACAAGATTCAAGAAATCCCGAGGAATTCTTCTCGAAGTCCAGATATGACTCAATAACGGTTACTATTCACTTATAGGAATAAGCGCAATTTTACCCCCCCATAAATTATATTGAATAAAGGAGTAAATTTTTTGTATAAACAAAGTCACGTGTTTCATGTCTTACTGATAGCACTGTAGGGATCCCTGGCGATACGTTCATGCTATCTACAAAAAAAATCCTAAAATACTACTTCAGTGGGTCTAGGAAGTATTCAGACCCTCACTTTAAAAGTTTAACTATTTCTTTCTTTTAATTTGTTAAGATCCAAAAAAGTTCATTTTGTGCTCATTAATGTACACTCTGCCCCCCCCCCCCATCTGATGAAGGAAAAAAACAGACAATGTAGATTTTTTTGCAAAATTATTTATCAAGAAAAACTGAAATATCAACATGGTCATAAGTATTCAGACCCTTTGCTCAGTATTGAGTTAGAAGCACCCTTTTGACGCTATAGTACAGCCATGAGTTCTTCCTGGGAATGACACATGCTACAAGTTTATCACCCCGGATTTTGGGGTTCCTCTGCCATTCTTTCCTTGCAGATCCTCTCCAGTTCCCTCAGGTTGGATGGTGAATGTTGGTGGACGCATTTTCAAGTCTCTCCGGAGATGCTCAATTGGGTTGTAGGTCAGGGCTCTGGGTGGGCCAGTCAGGAATGGGCAATATAAAAGTTGTTCTGAAGCCACTGCTTTGGTATTTTAGGGTGTGTGCTTAGGGTCATTGTCTTGTTGGAGATGAACCTTTGGCCAGTCTGAGGTCCTGAGGCGGTCTGGCATGAGGTTTTTCATCACGGGTATCTCTGTACTTGGCGCATTCATCTTTTCCTTCAATTGCAACCAGTTGTCCTGTCCATGTCCCTATAGCTGATGCTGACCCTCAACCATGTGTCATGTTGGGATTGTATTGGGCACGGTGTATGAGCAGGGCTGGTTTTCTCCACCGCTTACAATAACACCAGAAAAAGTTTAATCCTCGTCTCACAGAACAGAGAATCAGTCTGGGGGGAATCCTTCATGTGTTTTGGAAAACCTGCTATGCGGGCTTTATATGTTTTGCACTGAAGGAGAGGCTTCCGTCTGCGGCTTTCATATGTATTGCCTGAGGAGAGAGCTTCCGTTCTGCGGCTTTCATATGTCTTTGCACCTGAGGAGTGAGAAGAGGCTTCCGTCTGCAGGCTTTCATTGTGTCTTGCATGAGGAGAGGCTTCCCTGTCTGCGGCTTTCATGGGTCTTGACTGAGGAGTAGGCTTCTGTCTGTGGCCTTGTTCATATGTCTTGCATGGGATGAGGCTTCCGTCTGCGGATTTCATGTGTCTATGCACTGAGGAGCAGGCTTCCGGTCTGCGGCTTGCATATGTCTTGCACTGATTGAGCGGAGAGGATTTTCAGTCTGCGGCTTTCCTTTGTCTTGCCACTGAGGAGAGGCTTCCGTCTGAGCTTTCATGTGTCTTGCACTGAGGAGACGGCTTCCGTCGCCGCACACTTGCCAATAAGCCCTGAATGGTGGAGGCTGCCAGTGATAGCTTGACTTTGTAGAACATTTCTCCCATCTCCCTACTGAATCTCTGGAGTCAAGACACAGTGATTCTTGGGTTATTCTTTACACTCTCTCACCAGGCTCTTCCCTGATTGCTTAGTTGGCTGGACGGGCCGGGTCAGAGGACGAGTTATGGTCGCTCATCCAAACTTCTTCCATTTACAATTATGGAGGAATCGTGTGACTCGCTAGGAACCTTTGAGTGCATAAAGAATTCTTTTGTAACACTTGGCCAGATCTGTGCCTTGCCACAATTATGTCTCTGAGCTCCTTGGGCAGTTCCTTAGACCTCATGAGTCTCATGTGCTCTGACATGCACTGCTTAAGGTCTTATTATAGAGAGGTGTGTGCCTTTCCTAATCAAATCCTATCAGTTTAAATTAATCACAGATGGGACTCCAATGAACGGAGTAGAACACTCTCAAGGAGATCAGAAGGCAGAGTGGACTGCATGTGAGTTTAAATATGGAATCTCACAGCAAAGGGGTTTGAATAATTTGACACATATGATTATTTCAGTTTTTCTTCTTTATTAAAAAAAAAATCTACAGTTCGTTTTTTTCTTTCAAGATGGCGGGGGGGGGGGTGCAGAGGGTACATTAATGATCAAGAAAATTAACTTTTTGTATCTTACCAAATGGCTGCAATGAAAGAAAGAGCGAAAAATTTAAAGGGGTCTGAATACTTTCCGTACCCACTGTAAATACAAAAAGGAAATCTATTATAATCTTATAATTATTCTTATTGTAATGATTGGAACTTTGATAATCTATATGTATGAATGTAAACTAGTATGTATTTATATCTTTTTATGATATATAGTTTAAACCCTAGGTTATACTTGATGGTTTTTTTCACACCATTTCACCCTGTCCATTTGTATGTAACTAGTGTTGAGCGATTGCGTTGGCTATCGAGATCGTGCGATAGTCTGATAGTCGGCGACTATCGATAAGGTTTTTCGATAGTGAGCATCGTTTATGCGCGATTGACCATTAAAAGTCTATGGGAGAGCAACAACACCTTCCATTATTACACCCAACAATGGCTGAGAAGCTGAAATTAACATCCACAACAGTCAAATGGATACGTGCTACATTCTTAGGCAACACACTGAAGGTTATAAAGTCACAGAAAAATAGTCACAGACATCACTATCCCTGTTCTTGTACACACAGCATGAACCTTTAAACCTGCATACCACAAAATTAAAAAGTGCCAGAGGCAGTATGATTGAACCATCATGTTACTTGAACTGGACATTGAATATCCTGTCCTGGAACGGCAGCATGGAGCCTCTCAACATGCATGACCCCCACATTTAAAAAGTGACGGAAAAAGGAGTCTTTCAACCACACTATTTTAGTTGAACTGGATACTAACTATATCTGTCCGGTATCGCGAATGACCATTAAACCTGTCTGACCCCCAGTTAAAAGTGCCGAAAAGGAGCTTCTTTCAATAACCACCATTTTAGTTGAACTGGACATTGGACAGAACTGTCCTGTGCCAAAGCATGATCCAGGGCGGAGTTACAGTGGGTGCGGTGAAAGCCCAGGCTGGCGTACAGTCATTATATATAACTCGCAGGTTAAAATGCCCTGATGCGCAGCAACAAAAGAACTGTCGTGCTGAAGCTAGTGTGCGGAAGCGGAAGTGTGAGAACTCCAGCCCTTTCCTCTGTACACACGTCAAGAACTGGGGAATAGCGACTTGTCCCTCGTTATGAGTGAGGGACCAATTGAGTTCACTTGGGAAATACTGGTGGTTAACGCTATGTTCCACCCAGGTGCCCTTTTACTTGGAATTCTTTTTCTCATTTTACTCATAACGTGCTGGAGGTAAATAGTCTCTGCTACTTTTGTTCTCTGTCCGTGCTCCATACTCCATGTCCTCTGAATACCTACATCTGGTCAAATTTTTCTGTACCTCCTTGTACAATTAAAGGGGATTTTTTTACAGCTATTTTGTACATGCAGTTTTTTAGTAGTTTGAATTCTATGTATAAACAAATTTTTAAAATAGGATGGAATCCCACCATGTATTTGTTTCATCTTTTTTTTCATTGTATTAAATGGCGTTGTCTCAATAACAGGGTGATGTTAGCTATGTTAAAGATCTTGCAAAAATCAAGTCATTTTGCAATATGTGTCCATTAACAGTGTCCTACCTATTCCTGTTTCTGACAGCACCATCACCCTTGAGCAATCTTGAACAATTGTTGAAGAACAAATGTCTGTTAGAAACAACATTTTTAGAATAGGACTGTAGTATAGCTGCAATGTCACTCAGCAAAATGCCCCAAAAATTCAAAGCATGTCCCTTGAGCCACTTGGACAATTGTGATAGAAACAATGTCTGTGTAGAAACAACAGTTTTTAGAATAGGAACCTGTAGGTATAGCTGAATGCACAGCAAAATGCCCCCATAAAAATTCAAATGTCATGACTCTTGAGCCACTTTGGTCAATTGTGCTAAAGAAACAAATGACTGTTAGAAACTCACATTTTTACGAAAGGTCCTGTAGTATTAGCTGCATTTAAAGCAAAATGCCCCAAAATTAAAAGCATGTGACCCTTGAGCACTTTGGTCAAATTGTGAAGAACAAAATGTCTGTTGAAACATACATTTTTTTATAATCGGACTGTGTGTATTTGCTGCATTTCAAAGCAGCATGACAAAAAATTATAAAAATGACTTCTCAGCCACTGTTAAAAATTGTGAGGAGAACTGCCAATTTTCAAGTCCCACATTTCTGTTCAAAGGACCATATTTATCAGCTGTATATCACAGCAACATGACCTCAAATCCATTGACAATGCTCGAAAAACTTCTTAGATAAAGTGAGTAAATGGAATACGGTGTTGTCATGAAACCTTGCTGTTTTTACGTCTCCCTCACACAAAAGAGAATTAAAGAGGAAAGAGAATTAAAAAATTGCAGTTAAAAGGAAAAAAAAATATTTTTGGGGATCATTTTAAAAAAAGAGTTTTCAAGAGGGACCATTTCTGTTTGAAAAGGAATGTGAAGTAGACCGGCCAACTAATCGGTGGACCTCGGACAATTGGGGCACAACATCATCTCGAGATCAATGCCCTGATTCATCTTGATGAAAAGTCTAAAACGACTCCAAATTATCTGTGGACAAGCCGGAATGTTTTCGTCTGTAATGAATCCTCCAGCGTGCTGAAGGTCGCTCAGATAGACGCTGCGCTGTGGGCAGGACAAACACTCTATGGCGTGACAGCCAGCTCCGGCCATTCGTCCATTTTGGATACCAGAAGGTTCTATGGGTCGGAACCATGCCATAAAACATCGGTGCGTGAGCTGAAGATAGTCGTGCAAATGATCTTAAGTGTTCTCTGTGTGTTGGATGTGTGCCCTGCATTGCATGCGGGGTTTTTTTTGGGGTGTGGAGGTGGTAAACAAGATTGCAAGAGGTTACCATTAGCTTCTGCACACCTTGCCTGCTGCTGCTGCTACGCATACAGTGCACTCTACTGCTGTCAAACGTCGCTGATGTTGTCTCCAACCGTGACATTTGGGAATTGAAGCAGACGCACAGATGTCTCCAGTTGATCAATCAGCAAGGTCTTCCCATTTCCTGCATTTTACTCTCTATTTGGGTTGGTGTGGAACGGAAAGTGACATGAGTTTTGTTTTGTACCGGATCCAGGAGGGTGGCCACCCAGTAACTGTTAGTTCATTTTGATGGCCTTAATGCGTGAATCATGTTGGAGGAAAATGGAGCATCCAAGCACTCATGTGAGAGATGGAGCTTTGATTTCCAGCCTCTGGTGTCGAGGGGCACTAGCAAACTGATCTTCATCATCTTCCTCCTCCGCCTCAACATACGCGCCAACCTCTTTCAAGAAGGGGACGTCGGTAAAAATCGGTGTCTAGGAATACCTCCTCACTCTACTCCGCTGCCTCCGGCACAGCTTCACCAGAGCCTCTGACTGCATGAGATGTCTGCACCCTGAGAGCTGATGGCCCCTTGCACTTTTGCTCTGGACCCCGACAACCACTGCCTAATGAGAACCGATGAAATTGGGAAACATTGTCGGGCCTGTAGGATTTCGCAGATGAGAAAGGCTACGTGTCAGCATCTGATGTCCGGTACTCTCCTCCGGCGCTTGCGGGACCTGTCTGTTTCTGATTGTTCCAACGCATCGTTCCAGAACTAAGATCACCACAATGCTCATGCTGACAAGGGCATTGTGAGCACTGACCATTTTGGTGGCTTCTTCAAAACGGCAAGGATGGATGCAGAGCTCTTTCACTGCCTCCATCTCGGTGGATCAACACCCCAGAGGTCCGCACCGCTGTTGTCAGGCCATGTGTCACTTTTTTGTTCGCGTAATGGCATTGCGCTGCTGCCACAATCGCTGGAGCATGGTGGAGGGTGGAATTCTACCAAGGTGTTGCCACAGTCAACATGAGACGGTTGTCGGGGAGGCGAGCTGACGCTGCAACACAGCCAGGCGGGACGAAGAAGGGTTTGCGAACGGCGGAAGTGCGGAACTCAGACATCGAGCTTCTTCAGCAGGCAGTCCAGAACCCAGTAGGCTCTTTAGAAATTTCTGGACGAAAGGTTCTTGACATGTGCATGGCAAGGGATGAGCTCCAGCCTACCGATCTTAAGGCGCGGCCAGCAGATTTCGCCCGTTATCGCACACCACCTGCTGAACAAGGCTTACTTGTCACCAGTCAGCGCTCGGTCTCGTTGCGGAGACGACGTCCACAGCTCCTGACCCTGTGTGTGGACGCGTCTCAAGCAGATTAATTTACAACACGAGCCTGGTTGTCTCTAGGGCACGTGATGCCTCCAGAGGACTAGTGGGTAAAGAACCCTGACCAATCCTGCGGTTTTGAAGAGCGTGCGCCAAGCCTGTGAGCCACCGTCACCCCAGAGACATCCACCCAGCTGCACCCAGTGAGCTTTTCTCAGAGATATAGCGCCTTGGCCGTGATTACTAGTCCATGTGTCGGGGGCGTATAATAGATGGTGGGCCCTCAACCTTTGCTGGTAGATGGACTTTTTCCAGAACAGATGCAGACAACGCGCTTGTGAATTTTGTAGATTGACACGTGGATGCCAGGGGCAGGGGACGGCTTTTCTGGCAAAGAAATGCCTGCTCGTATATGGTATTTTGGGGGCAGGAGAGGGGCCATGACGTGGCGGAACCATCACTGTGTCCACCAGACGGAAGAAGCAAACGATTTCCAATGCCAAAAGCCTGGCAATGCAGAATTCAGGCTTTTGGCTTTGGGATGGTTTGGGTTAAGTGTTTCTTCTGCTCCCATAAACCATGGAAGAAAGAAGGGGACTGGCTGCTAGACTGGGCTGTACGGCGTGCAGGTCGTCAAACTGGCTGGAAGGAGAAGGGGTAGGATGGGTCTCTCGGTGGTGCTGGTGGTACTCGGGGCGACGGTTGGAGGGTGAAGCGGGGCTGACTCCTGATCATGACTCTGGAGACATGGGCAGCTGTGGAAATGCTTGGTGGTGGCGGGAGGAGGATGGAGGCGGCGACAGGAGGGTGTGATTGTGGTTGAGGCCCGGTGTCGTCTGGCCTTTTTTGGCCAGTGTTCCCTCCATTTCAACTTCATGCATTCGCTGCATGTAACTAGACATGTTGGTGTGGGTTAACCAACTTAAGGGTTCTTGCCTCTCACACTAGTGCATTTACGGCAAGGCGCATATGACATCGCTGGGTGAATCTGAGGCTTGCTAAAGAAGGCAACAGGCTTGAGAGGTCTGGACCTTTTTGTCGGCGATAAGCGAGGAGAGGGGTTTGCGCTGGAACGTGGGATGCCCTGGATTTCTTATCAAGCGGACTCTGCACGACCGCCCTTCCCTTTTTGTGCGGGACATGTATTCGACACTACAAATCGTATTCCTCCTCGTCCTCTAATGAAGCGCTCGCAGAATAAATATGACGGAAATGACCAGATGGATCCGCTATGTCCGTCTATCACATCATCTGCATCAACACAGGGACTGGTGTATGACTTTCTGAATCCAGATAGACTGCGGGCTACATGCAAGGGTCACTGCAAGGGCGTTGCCGAGCAAGCCAGAGGATTTTGACGTTTGAACGGCTTCCTTCTCATCCTCTAATGGCACATTCTGTACACTGGAGTCCAGAGCAAGACTAAATCATCCTCTTGATTCTTTTAAATGCCCTTCTGACCCCAACCGAATTTCTCATCAAAGAGGTATTCAGAAATGCGATTATAAACAGTGGTGGGTACACGGGTTGACATTTGGGCGTGCTTCATGTTGGTCATGATGATGATGAATGCTGTGATGGACGAAGTTTTTGGCCAGTGATTGCGAGGAGAGGAGGTAAGCACTGCTTGATGCAGGTTGCTTAACCACTGAAGGACAGATGGCGACCGAATGTTTGTTTTCTTGTTAATTTGATTCACAGGCGGCCCTGACAGCGATGACTGGTCCTGACGGTCCTGCAACTGACGATCCGTGGCATGCGTTGTTGTCGCCAGCACTGGAAGGAGCACCTTCTCTCGTACCTCGAACCTCCATGTGCTACCCCCCTCTTGCTCGCTTACCATTGCAGTTCGCTCCATGTTCCAGAAATATAAAAATTTGAGAAGTATTGGAATAGTTTTTGGAAAAGTATCTTATTATAAGACGGCAAAGCACAGCTATTCCAAATCCTCTAATCAACTCAAAATTGTCTGGATTCCAAATTTAACTGCAAAGTTGGGGGGTCTATCTAACAAATTATGGATGGGCAAAAGTCCCAAAAAACACGTATCTGTTATGTTTTTGGGATATTAAACGTATTTTTGCACCTTTCAATTCACCTGTGTGAATATTGAACTTGCTGTTTTAGATTTACGTAGATGCGCGTCAATGACAAGATGCTGGGTGCGCAAAGTCTAAAAAAAACACATGTAACTGTTATGTTTGTATAATAAATCGGTATTTTTTGCACTTTCAATTCACCTGTGGTGAATATGAATTGCTGTTTTAAGATTTACGTTGATCGCTGCGTCAACTGAAACCATGCTGGGTGCGCAAAAAGTCCAAAAAACACGTACACTGTTATGTTTGGTATGAATAAACGAGCATTTTTTGCTCCATTTCAATTACCTGTGTGAATATAGAATTGCTGTTTTAAGGATTTACGTAGAAGCTGCGTCAATGAACAATGCTGGGTGTGCAAAGGTAAAAAACACGTAACTGTTATGTTTTGATATAATAAAACGGTCATTTTTAGCACACTTTCAATTCACTCTGTGGTGAATATAGAATTGCTGTTTTAAGATTTACCTAGATGCTGCGTCAATGAACAATGCTGGAGTGCGCAAAAGTCAAAAAACACGTACACTGTTATGTTTTGAAATAATAAACGGTATTTTTTGCACCTTTCAATTCACCTGTGGTTGGATATAGAATTGCGTGTTTAAGATTTACGTGGATGCTTGCGTCAATGAACAAATGACTGGGTGTGTGCAAAAGTCAAAAACACGTAACTGTTATTGTTTTGATATAATAACACGGTATTTTTTGCACCTTTCAAGTTCACTTGGTGAATATTAGAATTCGCGCTGTGTTTAAGATTTACGTAGATGCTGCGTCAATGATCATTGCTGGGTGCGCAAAAGTAAAAAAAACACGTAACTGTTATGGTTTTGTATAATAAACGGTATTTTTTTGACCTTCTTTTCATCCTGTGGTGATTATAGAATTGCTGTTTTAAGATTTAAGGAGATGCTGCAATCAATGAACATTGATGGGTGCGCAAAAGACAAAAAACACGTAAAATGATATGTTTGGTTTAATAAACGGGATTTTTTGCACCTTTCAATTCACCTGTGTGTGAATTTTGAATTGCTGTTTTAAGATTTACGTAGTTGCTGCTTCAATGAACAATGCTGGGATGCGCAAAAGTCAAAAAAACACGTAACTGTGATGTTTCGTACGTAAACGGTATTTTTGGCAAACAACATACCTGTGAGCTACAAGACGTGCTGGATTGTAATTTAACTGCCAAGGTGGATATAATCAACAGTCACAGGTTGTAATGGGTAAAAATTGAACATACCTACTGAAATGTTTACTGGATAATATAAAGTGGAGTTTTGACAGCTAACAAGAGACTCTGCTGTTACTAGAAATGATGTTTATCCATATATAAGTTTAGGTGCCCAATATCAGGTAATATTTTCAATAGCATACTGTTAATAATAAAGATATTCAGATAATTACAATGTCTTTTTTAAAAACAACTAAGTCTTGGTGAACTTTATCCAGTGTTCTTTATAGATAGAGCTTATCTGTGTTCGCCGAGGGAACCCCCCACAGCCCGATACCACCGCGTGAATTTACAGTGGTAGATGCTGCTTTAAAATTCTCTAGCTAACTACATAAATCTTCAAATCTCTAATCCTAACTTAAATTGGAAGGATCACAGACTAATAGTAGAGTTTCTCTGTGCAGAAATACGACTAATTTCGTGAGCTGTTTGGCCACCAGGCAGAGCGATGTCCTATCCCTATGAGACGCTGAGGACTCTGAGTGTCTGAAACAGGAAACGCTGATCTATGTAAAAACGAGTCATGTGATTTTTTCAGCCAATCGCAACCATACACATTCCCAGTCATGACGTCGCACACACATTCTCTCCCTGCGACTCTATTCCGGTAATCTCATTTGCCTGGACGCCAAAATTACAGAAGCGGCGAAAAAGGGCGCGATCTTTAATAGATGATGCTCAGATTTTAACCTTTATTAATCGCATGATCTGGAATTTCGGATCACCTATAAATAACCTTGCCGATTTCAAACGTTGTATTCTATGATATAATCGGCTCAAACACTATATGTAACGTCATGAAGTCAGACAAAGGGCCACATGTATAAAAACTGTCTAGGTCTAATATCCACTATGTTGCCTATGTCAACCAGTCAGAGCGCCCATCTCATTTTTTAAGAGCACTAAATTAAATAAAAGGGGCGCTCTGATTGGGGCTAATGGGCTCTGATTGGTTGACTCATGGGAAAACCAAAGTGAATTTTAGACCTAGACAATTTTCATACATGTGGCCCAAAGTGTTCATGGGGCACAAGACACGTGATTTCTTTTATACAATAAATTTAGTGCTTTATTTTAAATTTGTGGAGTAATAGCATTGATTCCTATAAGTGAATAGTCCAGTTATTGAGTCATCTGGACTTCAAGCGGAGTTCTCAGGATTCTCAAAACAGGTCTGTAGCTATAGCGACCTGAGGAGCTAATGCAGCCCATTCAAGAGGGGATATCTAGGAATAGGTAGGACACTGTTAAAGGACACATATTGCAAAGTGACTTATGTTTGTAAGATCTTTAACATAAAAACAGCAATCCTTGTAGTGAGACAACCCCTTTAAATCTTGTATCTTATCAATGTGTTGTACATATGCTCCAAGGGGTACAAATTATGCCTCACCAGACTATGCACCAAATTGTTACAGAGTGAGACACTTTGTTGTCCTGCCTAATTGAAGTTTTTGCTAAGTATTGGACAGGATGAGTTAGGCCTCGTTCACACGGCTTATTTCTCCGCGAATTGCGCCGTACTGCGCGCCAGATTTGTGCTGCAGTACGGCGCCAATCCGTCGGAGTAATTACGGTAATCCACAGTTCTCCTAGAGAACAGTGGATTCCGTTGCTCCTCCCCGCTCGGCGAATCCGCCGCGGGGGGAGAAAGTGACATGCACATTATTTACGGCGTGTACGCGCCGTAGATAATGACAGTCTATGGGGCCGGGGAGCGCCGCCTCTCGCGCTCCGGCCCCGCCCCTGTCCCGTCCCTTATTCACGCCGGATTTGCGAGTGCAATCCGGCTCACAAATCCGCCGGGAAAAAGCCGTGTGAACACGGCCTAAATCTGCTCCATTGTCTCATATTACTTTGTATTTTTTAGCACTTATCTTGTCAACCTGTGGTCCATGTAATACAAGGGCTACAGACGATACCTCAAAGTTTTACCTGATTCGTCTTCATTCTGTGCTTGCAAGCACTTTGGGGCTACTTTGATGTAATTTACGTGAGTTGTGGGGACTCAGTGCAGGAACATTGAGAAGCATTGTTCTAAAAGATTTGTTAGACAAATGTATTGCTTGCATATAAAAAATGTATTTACGGTATGTCTTCCTACTTTTTTTGTGATTTAAATTAATGTGTCCAGTCTTGTGTGTGAGGTGGGTACGATGTTAAATTACTTTTCGTCTAGTTTAGCTAAAATATAGCGGCCTATTGTGGAAATTGTGTAAGAACAACGACATTTATCTTTACTACAACTGTAACCGGAAGGAAAACCTTAAAGGGGTTTTGCCACGATTTCATTTCATCCCTCCTGTATCCTGCTCTTCAGCTCTGTGTGCTCAGAATTGGGCGGGTGTGATTTGTCTGAATTGCATATCATGTGACCCAGCAGGATGACATCACCAGGCCTTTCCTCTCTGTAGTCAAAGAAGAGTCTTTATATAAAGCATTGTGAGTAGCTGAGAGGTAAAGTTTTTGCCTCCAGGCAAAAGGGTCCTAGGTTCAAATCCCTGCAGGAACCAAACCTGTGTTTTTTTTTCGCTTTCTCAATGCACAAACCTGATTGAGGTTTCTTTTTTATGTAATTGATTAATTACTAAGGAGGACAGAGAACAGGAGTAGAATGACAGCACCTGGGGTTTGAACACTCAGTAGGTACCTGAGAGGAGAGGTGATGTCTGAGCATGTGCGACCAGGAGGGAGGAGCTCTCAGCCCTGGTCGTATCCCCTGGAGACGAGCTGTAAACAATGGATCACTAAAGGAGCAGCTAAGACAAAAACGGTGCAGATTTTTTTATAATAATGAATGGTGAAAATGTTTGTTATTTCATTTGCAAGCTTCCCACGTAAATTGTACTTCGTGGCAAAACCCCTTTAAGTGAGACACCATTAATTTCCATTAACTCTAGTCTCTGTGCATTTTTTATGAAATTAGCCAAAGACCCAGAGCTGGTTTCTATAATACATATTCTGCATAAATGAATTTTCTGATCGAAATCTCAAGGAAAAGATCACATTAACCTATGTACCATCTTATTTTTTATGGCATGTAATATACTGTACCATATACACTGTACCAATTCTTGACAAACTCTGTATTGTATATACACATGTAAACAATTATCTCATGATAAATAAACTTTTTGAAGCATCATTGAGTGCTGTGGATTTGTAATATTATATGTTTAGGGTTGCAAGTACCCTTTCCATAAGCACCACCCCTTCCTACCGGGTGCTTATCATTCTTTAATATGCTACAAAATACAAATCCCTTTAGAGTTTATTAAGGAAAAATGTATCTATGTGTTTTCTGGCCTCTAGAAAGCTCCTGCATCAGACGAGTGTCTACAAATTGCATAGGAATGCCACAAAACATCTGGGGAATATTTGGAGCACATACAGAGCATATCCCAGGAACCCCAGAGTTAGGGCTAGGGTAGGGCCAACTGTAACCCTACTCTTGGGGTTACCTAGATGCGCCCCAGATGCTCCCTAGGGCTAGAGTCGGAGTTAGGATCAATTTTTTTTATTTTTTCACCAAAATTCGATTCTAGTCAACTGAAATGAAGTCACTAATCACTATCACTGCTGTAGCCTGGAGTGATCACTTATCAGACAAGATCAACTGTCAAAGGTGATTATTATTTGATTAGTGGTTCAAAATTAAATTTAAAATTAAATACAATATTTTGTAGATTCCTAGTGGGCCCTCAGGAAATAACTTTTCGTGGTACAGACGCCTTAATAATCCTCATGAATGTTTTATGGATTTACTCTATTAACGTATGTATGTATATACATACAACTAATTAAATTATTGTCCCATTGCATCTAAAATAAAAAGTGAAGCAACTTTGCAAATATTAATATAACATTTAATTTAATTTAAAATCTTTAAATCAATGCAGAGTATGAGGGACTGGTCAGGGGCGCACGAGGAGACACAGCAGAGTGAGGCCCTGATGCTGGTCCCACCACTGTCCCTGCCTTTTGGGGGTACCCGACTCCTTAAAAGGTCGGCCCCAACCAGAAGACTGAGGACTGCATTAACCTACTTAAAAAACAAGACATGGACAGACAAACAGGAACACAATAAGGAAGAGTCAGGCAACCAAAGTCATCAATGATCGGGAGACGCAGTACCAAATCAGGAAACAGAAGAATAAACAGAATCCAAGCCAAGTCAAAGACCAGGGGAGGAAAAACAGAGAGCAGGTGAACTATAGGCAGAGAAAACGGACCGTATAGCAGGCAAGGAAGAAAGGCAAATTAATCCTTATATAGTGAACCAGAGAAAGTAGAACTGAGGGGATAGGTAGAAAGAACACAAAACCAGAAACAAGACTGTCAATAAAAGAGGAAACAGATTAACTAAAGATGTGCTGGAGGATTCCTGGCCACGGGCATTGGCCAGGAATCAATTAAGCATACTGCGCAGAAAACCAAGTTCATATTAGTAAAACAGAATCATAGCCGATGCCGCAGTTTTGGTTGCAGCGGCCGTGGCCGGCGACCAGAGTCCATCACAGGGGGTCTGCCAGGCGCAATTATGAAAGAGTAGTTTGTAGCTGGAATCTACTCTCCCTGAAATCTGAATGTCTGAACAGGCTTGAAGAGAGGTAACGTTTAGCGTAGGTTCCCACCTCTATTGAGGTCGCCTTGTCGCTGGCAGGTGGGCTTATTACAGTTCTGATGAAAAATGCACACTAAGAACCTCACATTTTTCAAGTATTCAAAGTAGCAGACATACTTTTCTAAAAATTCCTATGTTCTTTTCGATAGTTTTTTTTAGTGCTAGTAGTGTGCTGCTGATATTGGATTGAGTTTGCATTTTACTGCCACACCAGCGTGCAGCTATGCTCATTTTTTAAAAAAAAAAACTTTTTGGATGTGCAGACCAAACATTGTTTTTCTACTTTCTATAGGCTAAAAGAAGATGGGAAGAGGGAATGGAATAACAACTGTGGGATCAGACTATAGAGAGCTCATTGTAATCGATGATCATAGAGGCAAATCCACTGATCGGCTATAACTTTGATTATCTGGTGACAATGTCTCCTGACAGGGGTGAGATGTGTTAGGCAGCAGTTAGGCAGTTCTTGAAGTTGATGCGTTGAAAGTAGAAAAAAAAGGGGCAAATGTAAGGATCTGAGTGATTTTGACAAGGGTCACATTGTGATGTCTTAGACTAGTGGGTGAAAGCATCTTCAAAATGGCCGGTCTTGTTGCGTATTCTTGGTACGCAGTGGTTTGTATTTACTTAAGTCATAGATACTCATAACCTGTAAATCAGCATTTAGACACACAAGTTCATTAATGTGTGTTGGGGTGAGGGCTATTCTGTCGGGTCTGATCCCACAGAAGAGCTGCAGGAGCACAAACTGCTGAAAACATTTCTTCTGGCTATGATAGAAAGGTGTATAGGGTTGTGTAGACTTTGACTGGTCAGAGTACTCATGATGAACCCTTTCTAAAAGTGCTTACAATGGGCACATGAGCTAGACCATGGAGCAACAGAAGAAGGCATTCTGGTCTGATGGATCTTGTTTTCATCATGTGGATGGCCAGGTGTGTGTGCCACTTACCTGGGGAAAAGATGGATACACTATGAGAAGAAGACCAGATGGCAGAGGCAGTGTGATGAGCAATGTTCCGCTGGTAAACCTTGGGTCCTAGCATCTTATGGATGGAGTGGTGGGTATACCTTGTTTACCTGGAGAAGTGCATCATGATTTACAATGGGAAGAAGATCAAATGGCGACGGCAGTGTGATGGGCAATGTTCTGCTGGGAAACCTTGGGTCTTAGCATCATGTGGATGGCGTGGTGGGTATACCTTGTTTACCTGGGGAAGAGATAGCCCCATGATGTACTGTGAGAAGTGCATCAGGATTCACAATGGGAAGAAGACAAAATGGCGGAGGCAATGTTATGTTCTGAACAATATTCTGGTGGCAAATCTTGGGTCCTGGCATCATGTGGATGGTACACATACAGTACTACTTCCCTAAACATCATGGAGACCAAGTCCACCCCTTCATGGCAGCGATATTCTCTAAAAGCAGTGACCTCTTTCAGCAGTATAATGCCCTGGCCATCCTGCAAAACCTGTTCAAGAATGGTTTGAGGAACATGATGGAGAGTTCAAGGTGTTGACTTGGCCTCCAGATTCCCCATATCTCAATCCAAACCTTTGTGGGATATGTTAGAAAATCAAATCGCACCTCCCAACTTACAGGACTTACAAAATCTGCTGCAGATACCACAGGATGCCTTACAATGTCTTGTTGAGTCCTTGCCATGATGGGTCTGTGGGACTTCTTCATAGTTCTGGGTGTTCAATGTAGGTTTGCATAAGAGCTGCTTACATCAAACCGTAAAATATATTTGCAGGTGGCTAGCTATGTGAGGAGAAGGCTACGTTTGTGTGGAGCTCCGTCCAGGGCAGCTTAATATCAGCAGCTACATCAAGAAGAATGGGCAGCAGACGCTCCAAAAGAACCCCTAAGGCATCCGGAACCGCAACGGCAAGTGGTCTGCCAACTTCAAACTACTTTGCCCCGCTGCTGGACCTTCCTGAGGATCAGCCCCCTTCCCGCGCTCTCCCTCCTTCGGCGCCATCTTGCCCGCCAAGCCGGGAAGAAGAGACAGGGCAGCAGCATTCCTCCGCTTCTAATCACCGCGCGGCAGAAGACAGCCGGTGCCTGACGCACAAGTCTAGAAGTCCGCGGCTCCTTCCTGCACTCCCGCAACCAG